>SEYY01018497.1:55000-60000 GCA_009176605.1 Armadillidium nasatum | reverse complement strand
ATGATGATAATAATAATTATTACTATTATAATTATGATTAAAACTAAGCAAAAAAGAAATGTATATAATTATAATTATTATTATTTGGTAAACTTGATGTCAAAAATATTACTAGTATTAAAAATATTTTCAAAACATTTAATATTATTATTATTATTATTATTGTTATTGTTGCTAAGGCCTTTGTCATTGAAACCTATATTCCATTGTTAATATACTCTTTTAAAAAGCCTGTCACACGCGTATTTATATATATATATATATATATATATATATATATATATATATATATATATATATATATATATATATATATATATATATATATATATATATATATATATATATATATAAAATTGATCTTTTTATCAGTAGAGGTACGATTATTACTACTTATAATGATGATGATAATAATAATTATTATTACTATTATAATAATGATTAAAACTATTATTTAAGCCAAAAAAAAAAAAAAAATAAGAAAGAAAACGTATTTAAATAATAATAAAAACTACTATTATTTGGTAAACTTAATGTCAAAAATATTACTAGTATTAAAAATATTTTTAAAACATTTAATATTATTATTATTATTATTATTATTATTATTATTATTATTATTATTATTATTATTATTATTATTATTATTATTATTATTATTATTATTATTATTATTATTATTATTATTATTATTATTATTATTATTGCCGATAAGGCCTTGTCATTGAAAACTATATTCTATTGTTAATATTCTCTTTTAAAAGGTCTGTCACACGCATATATATATATATATATATATATATATATATATATATATATATATATATATATATATATATATATATATATATATATATATATATATATATTTACGATCTATAAATCTATTTGCAAAGTACTTTAGACGAAAACAAAAACAGCTTACGAGTAGAATCGATAACGGGAGGATTTTAAAATCATGACTATCATTTACTTATCTATACATAAAACTTTTATATAGTCTACATTGAAAATTGGTCTTTTTATCAGAAAGCTCGATAGAATGCTATTGAAGGGAATCTAGGAGTATGTCCATATATTTTCAGAAGAAATATCTGGAAAATCCTTTCCAATTTCGTACTTCAGGGATATCACATGTTCTGTAATTGGGCTCTTAATTCATTCTTAACAATTCTATATTTTATTTTATTTTATTTTATTTTACAGTTTAGTACGCCTCCCCTAAAGTTTTTTCACACCTCTCTGAAGGGCGAGCCCCAAGACTGAGAACCCCTGCAATAGAAGAAGGTGGAGCAGAGAAGATATTTATAAGTCAAAATATGTAAATTAATGGGCAGAAAATTGACGATTAATCGTACCATCACTAATATATATATATATATTATATATATATATATATATATATATATATTATATATATATATATATATATATATATATATATTAATATATATTTATATTATATATATATATATATATATATATATATATATATATTATATATATATATATATATTATATATATATATAATAATATATATATATATATTATATATATATATAATAATAAAAAAAAAAAAAAAAAAAAAAAAAAAAAAATTTATATTTATATATATATATATATATATATATTATATTATATTATATATATATAATATATATTATATATATATATATTATATATATATATAATATATATATATATATATATAATATATATATATATATATATATATATATATATATATATATATATATATATATATATATATATATATATATATATATATATATATTTTTTTTTTTTTTTTATGTCTCCTCCGGTGGGCAAAGGCCAGGAGGCCTACCAAATTCCACCGGAGTTGGGAAAGGACTATAATCATGGTCGATGGTAGCCGACGTGTCCAGACACACGGCGTTTGAAAGTATGCAAGTCAAAGGAAGTTGGAAAACAGATGAAGGGAGTGTGTTCAGACTTTACCAGTAGAGTTATGTATGACTGAGCATAGCGGTTAAGTCTGGGGTCGGAGAGTTGGACAGAGAAAATGAGAATTTAGAAAGGCGTGTCGCACGAGCTCTTCTCAATGGAGGAGGTTGCAACGAGAGAGTTCAGAGGAGCAGTGTCTGTTGTAATAGCGATAGTAAAGAGAGAGTGACGCAACAATTCGACGGGCAGAAAGAGATTGAAGAGAGTTAGTAAGAGTAGGAGAGTTGATGAGACGAAATGCCCTTGACTCCACCTTCTCTAAGAGAGCTGTATGTGTGGACCACCCCAGATGTGTGAAGCATACTCCATACAGGGACGAACAACACCCCTATACAGAGCAAGCAACTGGGGTGGCGTGAAGTAATTCTGAAGGCGCCTCAGAACACCCAACCTCTTAGAAGCTTGTTTAGAAAGAGAAGTAATGTGATCTTTCCAAGAAAGATCACGAGAAAAAGAAACACCAAGATATATTAAGGAAATGAAGGCTTGAGTTGTGTGTTTTCGAAGAAATATATTGTGTGGAAGATTTGTCGAGTGGAGAGATGGAGGAACTGAGTTTTTGAGGCATTGAAAACAACCATGTTTTTTCTGCCCCAATTTGAAATACGGAAAGATCAGAGGTTAGTTGTTCCAAGGCTACCCTTCTCGAGTCTATCAACTGCTGTTGGGTGGGACGTTTTTCAAAATGGAAGGAATAATGAAGGGTGGATCATCAGCATATATATTATATATATATATATATATATATATATATATATATATATATATATATATATATATATTATATATAATATATATATAATATATATATCATTACTTTAATGAATATCATATTTTTTCTTTTTGTATATTTATTTATTTTTTTACTTATTTTAAAAAAAATTATATATATATATATATTTAAGTAGGACAATTTTGTTTGTTATTTTTAATTGTTTGTTCCTTTTTTTTATTTCCTTTTTAAATCCTTTTTACCCTCATTTTGTGTTTATATTAACAATGTGTTATATTTATTATTATTATTATTATTATTATTATTATTATTATTATTATTATTATTATTATTATTATTATTATTATTATTATTATTACTTTACAGTGCCAACAATAATAGGAGGAGAATTATTTATTTTCTTTTTGTTTATGATTATTATTATTACTATTATAATTATTATTAATACTATTATTATTATTATATTATTATTATTATTATTATTAATTTGAAAAAATGGAATTAAAATCATTAAAAATAAATAATAATGAATTTGTTTTTTTACATATTTTAAAAAAATCAAAATATTTCATTTCATCTTTATAATTTACAAAATCGAAAATTTTCTAAAAATCTTACAAACATGAATTTATTATACAAACTATATATATATATATATATATATATATATATATATATATATATATATATATATATATATATATATATATATATATATATATATATATATATATATATATATATATATATATATATATATATATATATAGGCGTAAATTAGATTGTGGTTATGAATACCATACCAAAATAAAATTACGTGTAACTTATTAGTATTTAATTTACGTCATAAATGACGCTTATTAATATACTTAAATTCAACGGATACTCTCCACTAAATCAAGATCGGCTTAGGAACTCAGAGAGCCTTGTGTTAACGGATCAACGAAAATCGTGCCACCAGCCAACAGCCCCAGTCTCTCAGTCCCTGAGGCAGCAGCCACCCAGCCCTAACGGGGATACATTTCCATCTAAACATTTATTTGTATAATTTTCTAATTCATCTTTCATTCTCCATGGGATATAAATAAGAACTCATCGCCATTAGTTGAAAAGGCTTCTTTGTTAATTAAATTTAGAGAGATGTTAAAATGTATACATTTATAAATGGGTGTTCCTTTACTGTCATATATATATCCTGTATATATATATATATATATATATATATATATAATATATATATATATATATATATATATATATATATATATATATATATATATATATATATATATATATTTCTCTCTGATTTCCTTTCTGGTCGTTCTTTAGCAAATGTTGTAGAGGGCCACCGTTTTTCCTTTAAATTTATAAATAGTGGTGTTCCTCAAGGATCTGTCCTATCTCCAACTCTTTTTATGTTTTTCATTAATGACATCTCTATTACGTCATCACCTATCCACTTCCATGGTGATGACTCTACTTCCATTACTCCTTTCACTTTTATAATTAACTCCCAATAGCAGTTAACTGAAGCAAGAAGGGGGCCATGAAGCAATTAACCTCCGATCTTTCTTGTATTTCAAATTGGGGCAGAGAAAACATGGTCATTTTCAATGCCTCTAAAACTCAATTTCTCAATCTTTCTATTCGACATAACCTTACACACAACAATAACATCTTCGAAAACACTCGAGTCAAACCTTCACATGTCCTTAATATTCTCGGTGTTTCTTTTTCTCGTGATCTTTCTTGGAAGTTTCACATTACTTCGCTTTCTAAGCAGGCTTCTAAGAGGTTCGTGATTTTTTAACGTCACCCTAGTTACTTGGTCTTTATAGGGGAGTTGTTCGTCCCTGTATGGAATACGCCTCACACATCTGGTGATTCCACGCATACAGCTCTTCACGAAAAGGTGGAGTCTAGGGCTTTTCGTTTTAAAACGTTTTGCTCTTATTAACTCTCTCCAATCTCTTCCTGCCCGTCGAATTGTTGCATCACGCTCTCTCTATACAACTGCTATTACAACGGACACTGCTCTTCTGAATTCTCAGGTCGCATACCTCCCTTCATTGAGAAGGGCTCGTGCGAGACGGCTTTTTACATAGTCTCATCCATTCTCTGTTTAACTCTCCGACCCTCACTTAAACCGCTATACTCAATCTTACATGTACTCTACTGGTAAAATCTGGAAGACACTCTCTTTATCTGTTTTTGAAACTTTCTTTTAAACTCCGGGACATATCGGCCATTAACGACAACATTTCCCCGACTCTGGTGAAA
>SEYY01018497.1:32500-40000 GCA_009176605.1 Armadillidium nasatum | reverse complement strand
CATCATTACTTGGTAGTGGGCGGCCTCCGGACTCCGGTGATGGGGTTGGCGTCACAAAGTCTTCGCAGCCATCTTGCCTAGGTGCACGATTTTTTTTTTTTTTTTCATTAATTTTTTCTTCTTTCGAGGTCTTTTTAATAATTTCCATTTTGTTGAACACCTCCCCTCTTCTGCCAGATACCCAGCTCTTATTCTTTACCGAAATTCAGGTGCTAGGGCGTTCAGACAGGAAACCCTTTTCAGTTCCCTCTTACTATCTCTATCTTCTATTTTTAGCCAAATGCAGAGGTTGGCCATATATGAGCAGCTATATTGTTTGTTCTCGTGTATCTAATTTCGAGTCTTCAGAATTTTCCACCTAGTAACTTGGATTTTCTTACCAATCAACGACTAAAATTATTTGTTCATTTGTTATCTCCTAACTATACAGACTATCCAAAATTCTTCAGATACCTAAAATCCATAGTAGACCACATCCACTCTTCTTTTATCGAAATCATCATTTTCGGTGATTTCAATGTTCACCACAGCCTATAATTTTCATCTAGTTCTTAAGATACAGCCAGTGAATTGTCTTTCCATTTCTGTATCCCTGATCGCCTTGTAGATAAACCCAACATTCAAGATCCCTTTCAACTTCTAATCTTTCTCATTATACTACTAAACTCTTCCCACCTTTGGGTCTTAATGTCACCTTCTTTTCCCTCTATTTTCTTTTATCTTTTTCAAATATTCCATAAGAAAAATCCCAACCATCAAGTGCGAGGAAACGATTTTACCATTTCCGTGGCACAAACTAGTAGAAACTCTTTCATTTCTCTCGGAATAATAATTGCTTCGGTGAAAAGTCTCTATACCTATATATATATATAATATATATATATATATATATATATATATATATATATATATATATATATATATATATATATATATATATATATATATATATATATATATATATATTCTGCATCATATCCTGCCATGATGAAGGGTGGTGTCGACTGCAGAAATTTTCATATTCCTGCAACCGTACGTGGGAAGAGATAAAGACTGGCTTAAAAAGGTTCCCAGCCCTCTTAGAACCATACGAAGACTACTATATATATATATATATATATATATATATATATATATATATATTATATATATATATATATATATATATATATATATATATATATATATATATATATATATATATATATATATATATATATATATAAATTTATTTGCAAGCATTTTACACATAAAATCGAAATATAGACAACAAAATTTCCCACAGTGTCCATTGTTTCACAGCTTCGCGTGAGCTCGAATCTTTGCAATCTATAAATTAATTAATTATTCCACGAACCCGATGATTAAACCCTTAAGTCGATAATTACGTCAGTTCGACACATCGACCGTCGACCGTCGACTTATGAAATCTTCACTCGAATCGACAAAAATTCCAATAATTATTTTCTGGAATTGTTCAGAAAATACGCCCGCCATTGTGTCTCCCAATAATTATATATATATAATATATATATATATATATATATATATATATATATATATATATATATATATATATATATATATATATATATATATATATATATATATATATATATATATATATATATATACTTTGGTAATCTAAAGCAACATCGGAGGCATGTTCCTTGGAGAGCGATGAAACTAAAAATAGTGTCAAAAATACGAGAAAGAAAAAACATTTGAAATATTATATTAATTAAAATTAGCATTTAATAAATTAATTAAATTAACATTTAATAAAGAGTTGTCGTCTTTTTTTTCTTTATTATATATATATATATATATATATATATATATATATATATATATATATATATATATATATATAATATATATATATATATATATATATATTATATTATATATATATATATATATATATATATATATATATATATATATATATATATATATATATATATATATATATATATATATATATATATATATATATATATATATATATATATATATATATATATATATATATATATATATATATATATATATATATATATATATATATATATATATATATATATATATATATATATTAATTATATTTTATGAGTTCAATAAATTTATTGTAAAAAATTTCAATGAAGAATCGTGGTCATAACTTTAAAAATTTTCTTTTCCAAGAAAAAAAAAAAAAAAAAAAAAAAACTTTTCTCATTAGATGATTTATTTTAAAAGCCTGACAAGACAATCTTGTTATAAATTGAGTTTTCATTCAATTTAATTGGAATCTATTTTAAAATTACAAGATTAGGAAGAAAAAAAAATATATATATATATTTACATACAATAAAAATGACGCAAAGAAAAGCCACTGACGTAACGTAAAAATGACGTCACGAAAAATTTCATTGAGGCAAAGAAAAATGACGTAAAGAAAAGCTTTTTAAATGAGAATTTTTTTTTTTTTTTTTTTGGGGGGGGGGGGTTCACGAAATTCTCATCAAAAAAATTGTTGAGAAAAGCTGGAGAATAGCCAATCACACACACGCACACAAACGTACATACACAGTCTAATATGACAGAATAGCTTTAAGTAACGTTTCAATCCGGTTCATCTGCAAACAAGATAAAAGTCATGCGAAGTTCATAAAAAAAAAGATCAGAAGCAATTCATAAATTAACTTGGATAGCGTAGCTCAAAGCTTCTGTGATCCCCTGGGGGTCCATGCAGACCCCCGAGTAGGGAAAAGTTGCTCTAAAGAATTACAAAAATAATTGAAAATTTTTAATTCAAATAATTTTTTAGACGTTTTTCTCAGCGCTTGATTAATAAATATATAAGTTAATAAAATAGAAAGATTGCTCAGATTTTAGAACAGATTTTGCTGCCCTTAAAAAAAAAAAAAAAATAAAAAAAAAAAAAAAAGCCACAAAAATATTTTTTATTCACATTTTACAACTTTTATTATAATATTAAAAATAAATATTTAAATAGTGCTATTATATTTAGGTTTATGATAATAATTCTCAGATAATAGTCTCAGACAAGCTACGAGAATAGTTTAAAAGTTTTTAGATACTTTAACACGATGAATAAGGGTTATGGGGTCGGTATATATATATATATAATATATATATATATATATATATATATATATATATATATATATATATATATATATATATATATATATATATATATATATATTTAATATTTTTTTTTTTTTTTGGGGGGTCCAATGATGAATAGGGCTGAGGGGTCGGGTACATTTTTTTGGCAGACGATGAATAGGGTTCATGGGGTCGGATATATTTTTTTGGGCTAGACCAATCGTTTAAAAATTATTTTATTGTGGCTCCAACTCGTGCCCTACGCCTTTTATTTTCACTTTAAATTAAGGAATACGAATGTGTATAACTTTAAATTAGAATTTACTTAAATTAACCTAAAAACCATTCATGAAAGTTTCATATGAATTTGAGGAGGATGGGTTTTATCAAACACACACACATACACAAAAACATACATACATACATACATACATATATACATGCACAAACACACACACACACACACACATATATATATAATATTATATATATATATATATATATATATATATATATATATATATATATATATATATATATATATATATATATATATATATATATATATATATATAATATATAGTGACGCAATTAATAATAATAATCATTAATGTTTTATAAAGGAAAAAAAACTGTTAATAACTCTCTTAGCAACATTTTACAGTTTCATAAAAAAAAGTAAAAGTTTGAAGGCTGCAAAATTATTTTGATCTTTCACTGAGTCTAAGTGTCAAAAATTCTTAAATGATTATACCTTTTTGAGAATATTTTATATAATATTTTTTTTACGCTTCTAAATAAAGTATTCATATATATATATATATATATATATATATATATATATATATATATATATATATATATATATATATATATATATATATATATATATATATATATATATATATATATGTAAAGATAGATGACGCATAGACTAAATAATATATAAAATAAATAATGATTAAAAAATATATATTGAATATATGTCAACAAAATATATTCCTTTATTTTATTAACCTATTGTTTATGGAGCACTCTTCCTTTTTCTATTTTCCCCCCTCTTCTGTTGACTTGCGAATGTCAGCCTTTTATTTGGACAATAGTTTTGGTTTTCCAAATCCTCTAGTGGGTGTTAAGTAGGAGGTCTCTGATATTTTCCCCACCAGAAAACAAATGATAATAATAATAGTAATAATAATAATAATATTAATAATAATAATAATAATAATAATAATAATAATAATAATAATAATAATAATAATAATAATAATAATAATAATAATAATTTTAACAGGGTTCCATTTATAGCATATTTTTTTTAGAATTATTGTTTCTATTTTACCTCAACCGTAAAAGTATTAAATTTGAACACAAAAAAAAACAACTTCGAAACAGAAAGCAAAAAATAAGTTTAAAAATTTATTTCAAATTAAATTAAAATTCTGTAGAAAGTTAAAAATAATTATTCGCACACGAAATGCGTGACGAAAATGAGTCTACCGTGGCTCAAACGGTAGAGTGATTAATTTACGTGCTTAAGGACGCCGGTTCGATCCCACTTGGGGTATCCAGATATGTACTACCTAAAAAAGTTCCTCTCCTCGATATATATATATATATATATATATATATATATATATATATATATATATATATATATATATATATATATATATATATATATATATATATATATATATATATATATATATATATATATATATATATATAATATATATATATATATATATATATATATATATATATATATATATATATATATATATATATATGCTACTAATCGTGCAAATGATTTAAAGAGGACGAGTTCCAGTAATGGAAAAGAATAGAACTGCGCTGTAAAACTTATTCTAGAATTATATTCTTAAGCATAAACTATACTCCAATTCAAAGTAACTGTAGTTTAATATTTATGAATATTCTCTATATTAAAATAATAATTATTTTCAAGTTATATTTTATGGACAAAAAAACAAAAAAAAAAAAAAAAAAAACATTGTTTGAAGAACTTATTTTAATTGAATTGCATTGAAAAGATGCATGTTAAGCATATGAATTTACAGTGAGTTACTAGTTCCTATTTAAGAGGAAGGTTGATTTTGGTATATCGCATATTCAACCTTACCCAAAACAGACCGTACATCCCAAAGGTTAATATATTATATATATATATATATATATATATATATATATATATATATATATATATATATATATATATATATATATATATATATATATATATATATATATATATATATATATATATATATATATATATGTAAATAAAATGACAATCACTTACCTTATTCTCGTGTGATTAAGTGTATTGAGGTGGGCATGAACCGATAAAATAGGTCTTGTAGTTGGGGAGGATGATAAAGATGCCACTCCTTCATCGTCAGTAGACCCTTTATGGAATTCGGCGAAGCCTGGAAGCCCTCTCGTTCGAGGAACTTGAACACTTAAGAGTTCAGCCATATCTGAGAAATCTAAAGGCTCCTTCTCCAAGCCTTTAAAGATCTACCAATAGCCTTCAATCACAGTAATTTATTTTTCATAATTTAAACACTATGTTAAAAATATGGAAAAAAAATTATGTTTCTGTATCTATATTTTGCGCACCACCAAATCTGAACTGAAGACCTTTAAAACACTTTTATTTATATTCAGCAGAAACCATTTTTAAATTCTGAACAAAAGCGTAAAAAATTGCCTCTTTTTTCTCAGTCACTCTCCATGAATAATCTGAAATGGGGAAAAAATGAATTAATTAACAATAGAGAAACTATTTTATTTTTTTTTTTTACTGTTACAAAGGAGATATCATATTCCTTCTACGAAGGAGAAAACTTAAACTTGATAAATTTTTTCCAAATAATCTTTTGCACAATTTTTTTTTTAATGAAAAACAGAGAGAGAGAGAGAGAGATAGCATTACAGATAGAGATAGAAAGAGAGAGATAGCATTAGAGATACAGATAAAAAGAGAAAAAAAGAGATAGAGGGAGAGAGATAGCATTAGAGTAAGAAAGAGAAAAGGAGATAGAGGGAAAGAGAGATAGCATTAGAGATAGAGGGAAAGAGGTATAGCATTAGAGATAGAAAGAGAAAAGAGATAGAAGGAAAGAGAGGAGAAAGATCTTAAACAAGAATTCGAGATAAAGTTTCTAATCATCATTAATAATACGAAGAAAATAGAAATAAAGATAAAATTAATCTCTATCAAAAACTATTAAAAGACGAAGCAAATCTTTCGCCTTATTTTCTCCAATCATAACTTTTCTCAAACTTGGTATAATATATATATATATATATATATATATATATATATATATATATATATATATATATATATATATATATATATATATATATATATATATATATATATATATATATATATATATATATTATTTAAATAATATTTTTTTTTAAATAAAAAAATAAAATAATAATAATAAATAATAATAATAAATAATAATAATAATAATAATAATAATAATAATAATAATAATAATAAAATAATAATATTTTTTTTAAAAATTAAATCAAGAAGAATAATGTGAGATTATATTATGTATTAAATAATGTTTAACTAAAAAAAAATTAATGAAATAAATTAAAATTAAGTTTTTTTTCTCCTTATCATTTCAATTAGTAAAATAATAATAATAATAAAAAAAAGTATATGTAGAGTCAGTCAAGGTTGAATCCTTAGTCTTTTTTTTTTTTTTAAATAAAAATGACAATCTTTTTTTACGGGATAATTTCCAATTTTTTTAAGGGATAATTTCCAATTTTTTTAAGGGATAATTTCCAATTTTTTTTAAGGGATAACTTCCAATTGTTTTTACGGGATAACTTCCTTTTTTTTACGGGATTTCCATTTTTTTACGGGATAACTTCCAATTTTTTTACGGGATAACTTCCAATTTTTTTACGGGATAATTTCCTATTTTTTTTACAGGATAACTTCCAATTGTTTTTACGGGATAACTTCCAATCTTTTTACGGGATAACTTCCAATTTTTTTAAAGGATAACTTCCAATCTTTTTACGGGATAACTTCCAATCTTTTTACGGGATAACTTTCAATTTTTTTTACGGGATAACTTCCAAATTTTTTTGCTGGACAACTTCCAATCTTTTTATGGGATAACTTCCATTGAACATATTTTTTTTGTTCCAAATGGACAATTGTTCACTTAGGTTGTGTCATCCAAATCACTAACCAGGTTTCTGTTTCCATAATTTTGAAGCTTTATATTCATTTGTGGAATAATTCAATGACCTGCAGTTTAAATTTTTCAGTTTTAACTAAAACAATTTTGTCATCCTCACAAAGATGTTCTCTAAATT
>SEYY01018497.1:20000-25000 GCA_009176605.1 Armadillidium nasatum | reverse complement strand
ATATATATTTATATATATATATATATATATATATATATATATTATATATATATATATATATATATATATATAATATATATATATATATATATATGAGCATAAAATTTTTTAAAATTTCGGTCTGAGGATTGCAATATATTTTTATTAATAGAAATAAATACACAGGTTCTACGTAGAATATTAAATTCTTTATAAAATCTCGATGAATCTGACCAAAATAATTCCTCCCCTACTCCCCTATATGTATGTATGTATTATGTAGGTATGTATGTATGTGTGTGTGTACTGCGTATAAACACATTAACTTGCACATAATAGTTCCAGAATTATAATACCACCTTTCCTTTTGACAAAAAGATCTCTCTCTCTCTCTCTTCTCTCTCTCTCTCTCTCTCTCTCTCTCTCTCTCTCTCTCTCTCTCTCTCTCTCTCTCTCTCTCTCTCTCTCTCTCTCTCTCTCTCTCTCTCTCTCTCTCTCTCAAGACACGTAATACAAGAAACCAATTAAGCTTTTCTTCCCCCTCTTCGAATAGTTTCAATTAATAAGTACAAAGGACACTAATGACATTTAATATCATATAGTTTAGGCGCGTCATTGTTCCTCCTCCATTTGGTGCATTTGACATTCATACACAACTATATAGATTAAAGCCTAGTTATAAAGTCTTTTGTGTTAAAACAGTAATTATAAATAAATATATGACAATTCTATAATGAAATGTGAAGAGCAATATATATATATATATATATATATATATATATATATATATATATATAATATATATATATATATATATATATATATATATATATATATATATATATATATATATATATATATATATATATATATATATATATATATATATATATATATATATATTGAGATCACGAAATTTATATTTATTTTCATGATAAGGGTTTATATGACGTAAAAAGAACTGTAAATATAAATAAGGTAAAATAAATAAGAAGATTTATTTGTGAAGCGTAAATGCAAGACTGTTCTATGATCTGCGTGCTAATGAGTAAAATTCGTCATGAAGAATTGTCAAGAACTAATTTACATAGTTCCGTATTTTGTATTTTAGCTTTCTTACAAAGTTTAATTAATTGATTTTTAAAAGTAAAAAAAATACCCTATTTTTAAATCGCACCGATGTACAGTTGCCGGAGTGTTTACGACTTGCAGGTGAAGTCACGTGGGCTGAGTCTTCGACTTTGCTCCGCCCCCTCTTCCTCGGTACTCACTCTCCTATGTTGCAGCCTCCTATATCTTAAATATTCTTCCGCGTTATGTTCTACGAGTTTATAAGCAAACTAGCGTTGAATATATATATATATATATATATATATATATATATATATATATATATATATATATATATATATATATAATATAATATATATATATATATATATTATATAATATTATATATATATATATATATATATATATATATATATATATATATATATATATATATATATATATATATATATATATATATATATATATATATATATATATATATATATATATATATATATATATATATATATATATATATATATATATATATATATATATATATATATATATATATATATATATATATATATATATATATATATATATATATATATATATATATATAGGGCAAGGTGGTCATAAAATCATTCTAACAAGATTTAATCAAGCAAATGTACACAAGTGAGCTGATTTCGAAACCTGCAATAATGATCTTTCAAAAAGTGTAAATGACTTAAAACAAACATAGTAAAGATAATTAATTTACGGTTTATTTGATCAAATAATTTACTTAGGTTAATGGTTAGGTTAATGATTTAGGCTAATTTGAGCAAATGATTAACCTTTTTATTGAGCGGGGGGGGGAGGGAAGTTTAGATGTCAAGGGATACAATTACCGTTCTAAATAACGTTAAATTAATTAAATTAATACATTAAATTAATTTGATATTTTTCATCAAACTATTTGGGACTATTGAGGTCGGAAATATTATTAATATAATGAAAGGCAAATTGGTTTTGTTATTTTTATTGATATTTTGTTTCGTTTTTACTATTTTTAAGTATTGTCTTTATCATTGTTTTTATTTATTTTAGTAATTTTAATATTATTATTATTATTTTTTATTTTTTTTATATATATATAAATATATAATCGGTTATGATAATTATTATGAATATTGTTGTATTTTTTTTGTTTAGCTTTCATTTGTTACCATTATTGTTACTAATTAAAAATAAAAATCATCATATTATATAAATTTCTTAAATATTTTTGAATTCGTTATTCTTTTAATAATAATAATAATAATAATAATAATAATAATAATAATAATAATAATAATAATAATAATAATAGTATTATAATATTATTAAATCATTTTTATCATAATAATATTATTATTATTATAATTATTTTATTTTATTATTATTATATTATCATTATTATTATTATTATTATTATTATTATTATTATTATTATTATTATTATTATTATTATTATTATTATTATTATTATTATTATTATTATTATTATTATCTTACACAGTTTTTATTAAATATCCTCCTCATTTGAATATAAAATGTGTGAGAAGTTGATGGAGTGTATTGTAAATTTCGTAATTATATTGTATTTTGATTGCTATTATTTTGCCCAGGATTTTTTTCTTTCATTGATAAATAAAAATGATTTAGCAAAGTTTCATCTTATACTTATTTAAAATTTTCAAATTTTTGTGTTAAAAACACAAGAAAGTACTTGGCTTATTTTATTTTTTTCTCCGTTGTCAAATTATGCATTTAACAATGTTGCAGAGCAATATTGAAAATTGCAAGTAAAAAAAAAATGCGAATTTTTTAATTTTTTTCGAGAAGATAATAATAATAGTTAGTATATAGGGATACTGCAATATTGCTAATATATAAATATATATATATATATATATATATATATATATATATATATATATATATATATATATATATATATATATATATATATATATATATATATATATTATATTAATAATAAAATTAAAAAAATTGCCAAAAAAAAATTTATATATAAATACACCAGCACCATTCTCCTCGAGGGTCCATCCCCCTCAACCACACTCCCCTTCAAAAAATAAAATAAATAAAACAACACACAACACACACATATACATATATATATAATATATATAATATATATATATATATATATATATATATATATATATATATATATATATATATATTATTATTATATATTATATTATAATATCAATAAGAAAACTAAAACCTTCCAAAAAAAAAAATAAAACACACACACACACACACACACACACACACACATATATATATATATATATATATATATATATATATATATATATATATATATATATATATATATATATATATATATATATATATATATATATATATATATATGTGTGTGTGTGTTTTATTTTTATTTTTTTTGGAGGGGAGTGTTGAGAGGGGGCGGACCCTCAAGGGATATGGTGCTAATATATATATATATATATATATATATATATATATATATATATATATATATATATATATATATATATATATATATATATATATATATATATATATATATATATATATATATATAAAATATATAAATTTAAAATTTAAATTTAAAAAAAAGTAAATAAATAAATTTTCAAATAAAAAAAATTTGAAAAATTTTAAAATCTAGAAAAATTAAACAATTATAAGCATGGGTGTGTAAGCCAATGAAGGGCTATGGGCCTCCCTAAGAGGGATATAGGGGGTTTAGTTTCATTCTCGTTAAGATGCGTTTGTGATCTCAGCTCTCTTACCCACCCCCCATACCAAACGCCCTCACCACACCCTCATCCGACTGCACCACGCCCGTACACATACCCACACTATCACCCGCATCTGTAGGTCTTCCTGTTTATACCTTGTGAAATACTCGATCCCGTAAAATATATAGATTGTTTAAAATACACTCCATTTGCCTTGTTGATTATATCATCCGATAAATTTATTATTATTACCAATTCTTCTACAATTTTTATTACTCTCCTCCTCTCCATCTTTATTATTATCATTATTATTATTATTATTATTATTATTATTATTATTATTATTATTATTATTACATAAGCAAACCTTGTTAAACACACGTACAAAGATTATGATAAAGACCATTATTCTTAACATTACTCATCATAAACCAACCCTGTCATTTACATATATATATTCAACTTAATCTGACCCCTTTTAACTTTCCAAGTAAATATCTCCGTTACTTTTTATCTTTTTCTGACATTGATGAATGGAAACACACCTGCCATGGTCAAGACACCATAGCCCTAGCATATCACCTCTTCTCAAGGACTTATTAATATTATTATTAATTATTATTATTATTATTATTATTAATTGTCGTCTTCATGGACTTATATATTAAAAGTTCGCTACATTGCAACAATATCAAAAGCTGACATACTTAACACCAAAAAGATAGCAAACACCTTTCTTCCTACATTAAGTTCTCTTTACCCAATTTTCCTAGCGTATTCTATATAGAGGGCTCAATAATGCATTAAAAGGAGAACTAGTAATCACCAAATCTAGAATATACTCTCTCTCTCTCTCTCTATATATATATATATATATATATATATATATATATATATATATATATATATATATATATATATATATATATATATATATATATATATATATATATATATATATATTGATTGTGTGTCTGTATGTGATTAAAAAAAGGTGTTCAAAAGAGACTATTTTCAACCAATTCCCTCGACAATAAGTGATGACAAATGGTTCATTTTGCTCATCAAATTTTGATGATATTTCTTTGGAGCGTTTAATTCAACAGGATTTGAGCTTTTTTTGACATTAACAAACGCACACACCTACACGAACACACACAACACAAACACCCCAAAGGTTATATA
>SEYY01018496.1:47500-53987 GCA_009176605.1 Armadillidium nasatum | reverse complement strand
TGTAAAAAGAAATTTCCGGGGGTTATGGATTTGCCGATTGGACCATTTTGTAGTATTTTCATTGTACTAAAGTATGGTGATAATGTGATTTGGCGATCGTTTCCCGAGAGGTCAAAACATGGGTCCTGAAAATATGGAATAGTGTTCTTTTTGAAATATCCTTGTACTTAAAATTGAAACTGTGCTGTAAAAAGAAATTTCCGGGGGTTATGGATTTGCCGATTGGACCATTTTGTAGTATTTTTATTGTACTAAAGTATGGTGATAATGTGATTTGGCGATCGTTTCCCGAGAGGTCAAAACATGGGTCCTGAAAATATGGAATAGTGTTCTTTTGAAATATCCTTGTACTTAAAATTGAAACTGTGCTGTAAAAAGAAATTTCCGGGGGTTATGGATTTGCCGATTGGACCATTTTGTAGTATTTTCATTGTACTAAAGTTTGTCATAATGTGTCCAATACGCGCGAAGTCGCTTATAATATATAATAATATATATAATATATATGATAATATATATATATATATATATATATATATAATATATATATATATATATATATATATGTGCGTGTGTGTGTGTGTGTGTGTGTGTGTTCGTTTTCAAATTTACTTAGGAGACTTGAAAACTTTTTACATTTATGGGGTAAAGCATTCTGTTTGTTTGTCGAGAGGAGCTAGTACAATTGAAGAGAAAAAGAGAGAAAGAAAGCAAAAACGAAACAAAGGAAGAGTTATATTTCTTAATAGATGACAACACAATGGTGCCAAATTTTAAATTTGCATCCAAAGTACACAGAAGGGACTCGGTAAGGACAAATGTCGTTGCTGCCAAATTTAAAATATATTAATGAAATAAATTTTACCTCATTTTCTATCTTCGCCTCCGTGAGATGATTGCTACGGAATGTTATATTATTATATTATTTTATATAACAAAGAGAAAGAGCAAAAAAAATTTAATAAATATTTTTTATATGAAATAATTCCCTTTATTTTTACTATAAAATTAATAATTAGGAGTGTATTGCAAAAATTTCTTATACTATGCCAATTAGATCCATTGGCGTAACGAAATAATTTTTTCTAGGGGGTGGGGGGTGGACATAATCCTTTATGTAAGACATCAGTTAGCATATTATATATATATATATATATAATATATATATATATATATATATATATATATATATATATATAATATATATATATATATATATATTGCCATGCCAAACTTGTTATTCGGACCCCAACCATGACAAAAGTCTTTATGAAGTGCTCCAAAATGGACAGTTCTAAAGTTATAACGACTTGAAATTCGTACGTATTCCAAAATAAGAATTTCGTAGGGTACAAATTTATAACTGCAGATGACCTATCGTAGGAAGGTATGAAGGGACTGTTGGTATGCACTGAGATGAATGCACAACAGTATGGATGTGCATATTGTGCAAACACGTACAAATAAGAGGGAACACATCAAAGCTGTGTGGAAACAGCATGTGTAATAATCGATACATGAAAGAGAGGTAAAAAATAGCAATGGAGAAAGGTATATTGCAAAAATGGAGACATCCTGAGAATTGAATATTATTATTAAATACATTTTAGAGGTGATGCTCGAAATGTTGACTTTGTGCAGCAATACACCTCTCGCATCATCGTACCATAGATTGATGAACACTTTCCAGGATACCTGAAGTGTTCCCTGTGAAGTCGAACCCCTTGTTAATACGGTCGCGAAGAAGTTTGTTTCATACACAAGTTGTCTTAAATGACTCCAAAAGAAATAGTCCAGATAGTCGAAATCGGGAAAGTTCGCAGAGATAAGCAATCGTTTCACCTCTACCAATAAATCAACTTAGAAAAGAATCGTCAAGTTGTAGTTTACCAACCAAACTAAAGTGTGGCGGAGCATTATTGTGCATAAATCAAACGTTGAGTAAAATGACTAGTGGAATATCGTCCAGGAAGTCGGCCAGATCTTTTTCCAAAACTTACCTGTACAAAAGTCCGCATAATGTGTCAAGAACAAACATTGATTTTAAAATATAATCACGATATTGACCCATACCTTGCAAGAAAACGTTTGCTGATGTCGTGATTTCACTGGATCGTGAGGATACAAAGCAGCCAGTCTATTCATTGTGGATATTTATTATCGAATCTCTTGCAAGTTTTATTTCAACCGTGGATCACTGCACTTTCAGGAAGCCAAGGGCAAAACTGTAATCGTGATGAGTAATGTTCAGCGTTGCTGACCTAAGCTATCTGCACATGCAACGGGTAGAGTTGTTCGTGGAGGGTTCTAACTGTCGTATATGCGAAACACATGACGTTCTGGGAAGTTCGCGTGGTGAATCGCATCAAATATTCCCTTCGCTAGGCATCGTTTGGTCAGGTACGTTTCTGGATACAATCAACAAGCCACATTCAATTCCCATTTTCATACCAGCCAATTCCTTCGATATGTACTCCATAATACGAGCATGAATGTTACAGAGCGGGTAAATAGTAGTTACTTCAGATATTTCTGGTAGTAAACGGACACTAGTTCCGTACAAAACATATTTTACATATATATATATTATATATATATAATATATATATATATATATATATATATATATATAATATATATATATATATATATATATATATATATATATATATATATATATATATATATATATATATATATATATATATATATATATATATATATTATATAATATATATATATATATATATATATATATATATAATATATATATAATAAATATCGAATTTTCCAATATTCTCAATAAATATCCGCAACCGCATACATGAATAGTAAAAAATTACTTTGTATTGAATGCAGAACCTTTTTCTGAGTGCCATACAGGCGACTATCTTGAAACTGTATTTGAAAAGATGCTGACAAAATGGAAGATTTCATTAAATGAAGTGCACTGCGTAGTCAGGGATTCGGCACAAATATAAAAAAAAGCACTTCTCTAAGAGTGAAAAATGTAGATTGCTTTGCACACCAAACTCAGATAGTTTAAAAATTCCATTATGAGTCAAAAATGTGTATCCGATTTAATAACCAAATGTAGGTTAATTGCTACGCATTTCAACACTCCGTTGTAGCCCAAAATGACTGAAGAAAATAAAAACAAGATTAAATATTCGTCCACTTTCTGTCATGCAAGATATTCAAACATGGAATATAGGCATATGCTTGAGATGATTAATGAGGCCATTTGCCTATTTCAAGCATCACAAAATTATCAGTTAAAAAATGACTTTTAAATAATTGTATTTTAACTGGATTCAAATAAACTAAGTCCTTTCATTGAATTAAAAAGTTCATACAAATCTGTTTGTCAGAAATTCAATTGTTTCAAATTAAAATTTGTGTTTAAAAATTAAAACCGGATCCCGGATTGAAAAGGAAAATCAGACAAAAGGAAAATCGTTTAGCTTTACATTGCCAGCAATAAATATTTTCTAAATTCCAGCAGAATTAAATCATATCAGATATTAAGGATAATAAATATAACGATTTTCAAGAAAAAGCAAATAAGACCAACTATTTTGCTAAAAATAAAATATTATTTTAGAGATGAAGAATATTATATAGCATATATTATTGTTCTACTAACTTAAAGCAGCAAGCCTATTTGGAAGAAATAAAAATATATAATAAAAAGCATATATTTTCTATAATATTACCACTTATTGTTTAATAATAACTTATATAATTTTACTTTTTATTTTTTATTTTATAATAGTTTTATTATTATATATATATATATATATATATATATATATATATATATATATAATATAATAATATATATATAATATTATATAATAATATATATAAATAATATATATATATATATATATATAAAATTATCGGGTTTTAAGAGTTAAGTCCCCGTCCCACACCCTGGTATAAATAGATTCTAATTATTATTTATTAATATCCAATTTATTAAAATTCTATAAAAAAATTAAACTATATAACCGCATATATAATATATATATATATTAAATATAATATATATATATATATATATATATTATATTATATATATATATTAAGGAAATATATATATAATATATATAATAATTATATATATATATATATATATAGTATATATATATATATATAATAATAATGTAAATAAGATATATATATATATATAAATATATAATATATAGAATATAATATAATATATAGAAAGTGATATATATATATATAATATATATATATATTATATATAGGTCGCCAAGATTATTATATATATATATAATATATATATTAAATATAATATATATATATATATAATATATATATTATAATATATATATATATTATGTATAATATATATATATATATATATATATATATATATATATATATATATACTATATATATATATATATATATATATATATATGATGAGAGCTTTTGAGGGTCGCCAGATTCTTTCCAAAAGTCGCTAATTTTGGCAACCTGGCAGTCTCACTCTATTTCGTGAGGCTATTTGGTAACTCTATGCTCTCTCCTGATCCTTTGAGAGGGTTCAAGGCCACCCGAAGAGGTGTACTTTACCCTCTCCCTTTCCACCTTTTTAGGCGGAAGTGGTATAGCCACCATCATCCCACTTTTTTCTCATGCTCTTTTATGACCTCTTTTTGAAGGTTCGACCCCACTCGGAGGGGATATACTCTATCACCTCTCTCCTTCAGTGGTGGCGGCGTAGCAAACGCACCCCATATTTTCAACCTTTATCCTGACAAAGTATTGAAGGTTCAACTTTACCCCGAACAGGAGTATTCAATACCTTACCACCTTTCTTCACCCCTTAGGGGTTTGTGGCTTAGCCACATCACCCCATTTTTCTCATCCTTTTCCTGACCCTGTTTTAAGTGTTTAACTCTTCTCGGAAAGGTTTACTTAATCCCTTACCACGTTTCTTTCCACCCTCCGACTCAACTGGATTGGTAGCTTAGGCCAGTATCCCATTTTTTCTCAACCTCTTCCCTGATTACATTTTGAGCATTTAGCGCTTCTCGCTCTTCTCGCGCTTCTTCCCTAATGTTATTTTGGTGGCATAGCCTTCAAGTTATAGGGTTCTTTGTGAGTACTATCCCCAATCTCAATTTTATCCCCAATTTGAATTTCTAAGCCTAACTAGTGGGTTCTGGATCTCACAAATCCCTTTCATGAGACTCCTCTCTACCAATACCAGTTCACAGCCCCTGGAAGGGTTTCTTGACGTTCATGGAGGCTCGTAACGTTATAGCTCCTACCGTTTTGAGTGCTGGGAGGCACAAAAGCACCCTCTTTATTATAATTTCGTGGTTTCGTATTGATACATTCTAAGCCGCCAATATCATTTCGAATTGAAATAATCATAAAAAAAATCAGATTTCAAAATTGACCTGAGAAGGATTCGAGACCCGGATCTTATTATCGTATTATTATCTGAAGTCTCTATAAACCCGACACTTGAGCTTTCAATTGCAAAGAATAAAATTATCCTTTTACTTCAGTTTTGCAAAATTCTAAATTTTCCTTTTAAAACTTTTATTTATTTCACTTTAAAAAATTAAGAAAATCTGAATAGCAAAGAAAATAACGAATTATTTTAGTTATAGCATTTGGAGAAAACGTTGTTAGTTTAGTATATATATTAAATAATATGGAATAATAATATACAGTATACATTTGGAAATAAAATGGAAATGCAAAGAATGTAAGGTAGATTAATGCAATATATTAATTTACATGCATAAATATACCACAAAACCCAAGCAACCAAATACACACATATACAAACACACACATTCAATACCGTATATACTTACTTACAATCAGAAATATATTATTCATTCGTATACTATATATATATATATATATAATATATATAATATATATAATATATATATATATATATAATATATATATATATATATAATTAATATATATATAATATATATATATATAATATATATAATAATATCACAATCATGTACATAATCTCACACAAACAAGCACATAACCAAACAAATAAGTCGAGCAAAAATACAAACACACACAGTAGTACACATTTGACATCATTATATTCTCTCAAATAATTTCAATTTAAATCGCTAATTTTTTTTACTTTTAACAAATATTTGTATATTTTCTTATTTTCTTTTTTTATAATATATATATATATACTAAATTATATATAGTAATATATATATTATATATATAGATATATATATATTATATATATATATATATATATAGATTATATATTATATATATAATATTATTAACATTATTAATATATATATATATATATAATATAATATATAATATATATATAATCGTATAATATATAGTATAGTATAAGTATATATATATATATATATATATATATATATTAGTTATATAATATATATATATATATACTATATATATAGTATATTTAATATAATTT
>SEYY01018496.1:35000-42500 GCA_009176605.1 Armadillidium nasatum | reverse complement strand
TTCGACAGGAATCTTTGCCTTTTCATAGCCTGGCCATAGATTCAATTCCTTATATATATAATATATATATATATATATATATATATATATATATATATATATATATATATATATATATATATATATATATATATATATATATATATATATATATATATATATATATATATATATATATATATATATATATATATATATATATATATATATATATATATATATATATATATATATATATATATATATATATATATATATATATATATATATATATATATATATATATATATATATATATATATATATATATATATATATATATATATATATATATATATATATATATATATATATATATATATATATATATATATATATATATATATATATATATATATATATATATATATATATATATATATATATATATATATATATATATATATATATATATATATATATATATATATATATATATATATATATATATATATATTATATATATATATATATTATATATTATATATATATTTATATATATATATATATATATATATATATAGTATATATATATATATATATATATATATATATATATATATATTAATATATATATATATATATATATATATAATATATATATATATATATATATATATATATATAATATATATATATATATATATATATATATATATATATATATATATATATATATATATATATATATATATATATATATATATATATATATATATATATATATATATATATATATATATATATATATATATATATATATATATATATATATATATATATATATATATATATATATATATATATATTATATATATATATATATATATATATATATATATATATATATATATATATATATATATATATATATATATATATATATATATATATATATATATATATATATATAATATATATATATATATATATATATATATATATATATATATATATATATATATATATATATATATATATATATATATATATATATATATATATATATATATATATATATATATATATATAATATATATATATATATATATATATATATATATATATATATATATATATATATATATATATATATATATATATATATATATATATATATATATATATATATATATATATATATATATATATATATATATATATATATATATATATATATATATATATATATATATATATATATATATATATATATATATATATATATATATATATAATATATATATATATATATATATATATATATATATATATATATATATATATATATATATATTCTATTACATCATGCTGTCCGTTTTTCATATACAGTACATTATTTGGATTAGAAAACATGGAACTAGCGAAGCAGTGAAAATTTTTCAAAGAAAATTATTAATTCTTATTGCACCGATTTTGTTTCCAAGAAACTCGAAAAAAAAGATCTAAATATCGAGAATCAAAATACAGCAGAGACATCAAAAACGGAGAAAAGGATATCGTGATATCTCAAGAAAAATGTATAGAGTCCAAAAAAAAAGTGGTTTCGAGATAAAGGAATTTTAAAGTTTGAAAACATTCTGTGAGTAATGGACTTAATAAGAATTTGTGACGATTTCATTGCTAATGATCTATAAGGGGTAGGGCTTAATTAGTTTTCCCTGTGCATAGATTACAATTTGTTGTACTTACTACTATTAATAACTCATTTTTTGCATTTTTGGGTTTAATATCTTTTCCTTGTAAGCTCACGATATAAGCTTTTTCCAATAGATCTCATAGGAAAGTATATAACTCTGAGGTAAATAAATAATTACCAATTATTTGCTTTACACGATTAATATCTGAAGTTTGGAGAATTTACTGCGTGAATAAAGAGATCTCTTCGGCTAAGTGTCTTCGTTCATTATAATCTTCAGTTTCTTGTTGGTAATGAAAGATAGAAAGGAAAATAACACTGGGTAACAGCCAAAAAATCGTCAGGGGTTTCTCAGCATATTTAGACTAATTTTGGTGTTCTGAGTCCAAAAATCACCTTGGTTTTGCTCTATCAGGTCAACTTTTTGAGATACAGCCATAGGCCTACCTGACGAGCTATACATATGATAATTATCATATGTATAGCTCGTCAGGTAGACCTATGGCTGTATCTCAAAAAGTTGACCTGATAGAGCAAAACCAAGGTGATTTTTGGACTCAGAACACCAAAATTAGTCTAAATATGCTGAGGTTTTGAGTTCAATCCTATATTTCTGGAAGAATATAGCGAATTATTCATATATAAATGGTTGCTTCTGATGTGTTTCTGTTTCAAAATGACTAATTGACCTTTTTTCTTTCTTTTCAGAGTATTGATATGGCTTCAGCGCGACGGTCATGCAGGAATAATCCTGACTTTTTCTGCTACATCTGCGGAGAATACACGCTGGCAATGCACAGGAAGGGCATCACAAGCTTTGTGAAGCGCGCCTACCAGGCTTACTTTCAAGTCAAGCTGGGTGACCAAGATAAGTCCTGGGCACCGCACACGGTGTGCAAGACGTGCGTGGAATATCTCCGGCGGTGGACGAAGGGCACGAAAACGTCACTGAAGTTTGGGATTCCGATGGTTTGGAGGGAGCCGTCTGACCATGAATCGGATTGTTACTTCTGCGCCATCGATACTACTGGCATCAACCGGAAGAATCGGAGCAGCCTCCAGTACCCCGACCTTCCATCTGCCCGCCGTCCAGTTGCTCACTGCGAAGAACTTCCTGTACCAGCGTGCAGAGAGCTTCCTGACAGCGACGACGAGGCCACCACTGCATATGAGGGAGGAGATACAGATGAGGAGTATGGAACACAAGATGGTCCGCAGCCCTTTTCACAATGTGAGCTTAATGATCTGGTTCGGGAACTCAGCTTGTCGAAGACTTCCGCCGAGCTGTTGGCCTCCAGACTCAAAGAGAAAAATCTACTCGGTGACGACGCGCGTATCACGTTCTTTCGTAGAAGGCATCAGGACTACATGGGCTACTTCTGCGAGGAGGAAGACCTCGTGTACTGCCGAGATGTCGCCGGTCTTCTTGCTAAACTCGGCGCTCCTCAATATGATCCGAGAGATTGGCGACTCTTCATAGACAGTAGCAAGCGCTCTTTGAAGAGTGTGCTCATACACAACGGGAACGAGTTCGCCTCAATTCCTCTTGCGCACTCCACAACTCTCAAAGAGAAATATGAAGCAGTCAAGTACGTGCTCGACAAAATCCAATATCAGCAGCACCAATGGATCATCTGCGTCGACCTTAAGATGGTGAACTTTCTACTTGGTCAGCAGTCCGGGTACACAAAGTACCCATGCTTTATATGTAAGTGGGACAGTCGAGACAGAGCCCAGCACTATGTGAAGAAAGAGTGGCCGGCGCGAGAGCAGTTAGTACCTGGGGCCAGCAACATCATAAACGAACCTCTTGTTGACCGGGAAAAGATTTTGTTCCCACCGCTTCACATCAAGCTTGGGTTAATGAAACAGTTCACGCGCGCTCTGGACAAGGATGGGAGGTGCTTCAACTACCTGTGCCGAGCCTTCCCTGGAGTCACCATTGAGAAGCTGAAGGCCGGCATTTTCGATGGCCCACAGATACGGCAGCTCATCAAGGACACAGAGTTCGAAAACTCCATGAACACGCTAGAGTGCGCCGCCTGGAGGTCGTTTGTGCAGGTGGTGAACAACTTCCTGGGGAACAAGAAGGCAGCAAACTACGGCACACTCATCAACAGCATGATAAAGAACTTCCAAAACCTCGGGTGTTTGATGAGTATAAAGATGCATTTCCTGTTCTCACACATGGAGAGGTTTCCTGAAAACCTTGGTGCGGTCAGCGACGAGCAGGGAGAAAGGTTCCATCAGGACATGCGTCAAATAGAGGAGAGGTACCAGGGGAGGTAGGACGCAGTCATGCTCGCGGACTACTGCTGGTCGCTGAAAGAGAGACAACCCAGCAGCTGCTCACACACGGAAATCGAGGAAACGGGGATTTACGCCGTGAAATCTGAACTTTTGTGTCACGTAACGCTCATGTACATGTATTAAACTTATCAAATGTAATCGAGTATATAATAAATGAATGTATTTGGATACGTTGACTTTTATTTACCCAGGAAGACGGCAAAACCGAATGTTTATGATCCTCAGGAATTGGGTTTTTGGACGAAAAATAGTTTTTTTCTTAAATGTCTGTAGCGAACAAACCAGACCTGATTGAAAAAAACAAAGGCCATTTTCGGACTCAGCGCATCTCAAATAGTCTAATTCCACTGGAAAACCCTGGACGATTTTCCAAAAAATTTTTTTTGTTACCCAGTGTAATTATTTTAAAATTTACTTCTATGCTCAGTCTTCAAAGATAGAAATTATAATGAAAATAATTATTATTATTTTTAATTCATTATTATTATTATTATTATTATTATTATTATTATTATTATTATTATTATTATTAATTATTATTATTATTATTATTATTATTATTATTATTATTATTATTATTATTATTATTATTATTATTATTATTATTATTATTATTATTATTATTATTATTATATTATTATTATATTATTATTAATTATTATTATTATTATTATTATTATTATTATTATTATTATTATTTTATCAATATTATTAATATTATTATTATTGATTATTATTATTATTATTATTATTATTATTATTATTATTATTATTATTATTATTATTATTATTATTATTATTATCATTGTTATTATTATCATTATAATTGGTATTATTGTAATTTACTATTTCCGTATATGTAACAACACCCAAATCAAACACACATCAAATCATAATGCAAAAACGAATCATAAGGCTACTTTGTGGCAGTAGAGATTTTTATAGTCATAAACCACCCTTATTCAAAAGACTTAACATATTGCAATTTGATCATCTTCTAAATCTCTCTTCCCTATGGAAATGCACAAAGCAATAAACAATAATACATGTAAATTCCTGAAAATAAACCGTCTATACAATCAAACTGAACGAAGAATAATCCTACGAAACATCTCCAACCCAAAAATTTCATTTTACAGACTTTCTAAAGCAAGACAATTAGTAAATTACATATCCATCATATTAGATAATAACCAACCGGATGACATAAAAAATGAAAGATAAATAAAATCATATGAGCGCAAAATTAAAAAAATGTACTTAAATTCGTACTGGACTATTATTATTATTTTTATTATTATTATTATTATTATTATTATTATTATTATTATTATTATTATTATTATTATTAAAATCAGATATTCTATATTTTTTCACTTATTTTTTTTAATTATCGCAATTATTATTATTATTATTATTATTATTATTATTATTATTATTATTATTATTATTATTATTATTATTTATTATTATTACTGAGAATTATTATTAAAAAAATCAGTAATCTCAATGGTGTGATGTAGAAGTATTTTACTATTACTGCTATTATCCTTATTTTAGTATTTTCATTCTATATGTAATTATTATTATTATAACTGTAAATATGCATAATCAGAATAATAATGATGGCAATGATAATAGTAATAATAATAAAAATAATAATTATTATTATTATTATTATTATCATTATTTTTACTATTATTATTATCATCATCATTGTTATTAAAATTGTTATTATTATAATTATTGCTATTATAAGTGTAAATGTTATTATTGTCATTATTATTATCAGTATTATTGTAGTAGATGATATCATAATTAAAGCTTCTGTTATTGTTACTAGCATAATAGGCAGTATCATTAATATTACTATGGTTTTATGATTTTAGTAGAAACTTATTATAACTTATTGTATTTTTAAATGAAGTAAAATATTATATGTGTATTAAAAATTGGGGCTCAAATGAAACCACAGTGTTTTCCCCTAGCAGCCCCTATTAAGAAAACTGGACAGTCACAATATTATTTTTATTATTATTATTATTATTATTATTATTATTATTATTATTATTATTATTATTATATATTATATTATTATTATTATTATTATTATTATTATTATTATTATTATTATTATTATTATTATTATTATTATTATTATTATTATTATTATTATTATTATTATTATTATTATTTTATATATTTTTTATAAAATTGAAAAATTGTATATGTATAATCTCTGAAAAAATGATTGAATTGAATTGATTATTATTATTATTATTATTATTATTATTATTATTATTATTATTATTATTATTATTATTATTATTATTATGGTTATTGTTATTATTATTAGTTTTTATTATTATTGTTATAATTACTGTTATTAGTTTATTATTATAAATTTTTTATTTTATTATTTTTACTATTATTATTATTATCGGTAGTAGTAGTAGTGATAGTAGAAATACAGTAGTAGATAGTCAATTAGAAATAAAAGATAAAGTCAAATAAAAGATTTTTCATTCCAAAACACAAAATTTGTAGTTATTAATTAATTAATTCATTTGTTTATTTATTTGCAATTCATATTTCAGAGCAACAGCTAATAATTATATAATTATTTCTACTCACTCAGCCAAAATACGAGTATTTGCATAATATAAAAAATTAGTCTATGATATACAATTATTTAATTTTTTTTTTATTATTTAAATTTGACAATCATTGTGAAAATATCTCTAAAAAGTTGACAATAAAATAATGATTGACAAGCTCGGTGATTGCAAATGTAGAATTAAATTTGTCTGTTTTCACGGATTGTGTCGACGATTTCGAAAAATATATAATTTTTGTGTCTCTAATTTGACAAATTGCGTAAATAACCTTACTTTTACATTTAAGAAAGAGAACGTGAAATATGAGAAAATAATAATAAATAATAATAAAATAAAATGAGAATAAAAAATAAATTAATAATAATAATAATAATAATAATAATAATATATTAATATAATAATAATAATATTATAATAATATATATTATTTATTATTAATAATATTATTTGTATTATTATTATAATTAATATTGTTTATATTATTAATAATTTAATAATATTAATGATATTATTAATATAAATATATTAATAGTATTAATGATATTATTATTATATTATTATTATTATTATTATTATTATTATTATTATTATTATTATTATTATTATTATTATTATTATTATATTTTATTATTATATTATTTTATTAATTATTATTTCTGATTTTTCTCTTATCTAGTGAAGATTTGCATATATATTTACTATTGTATTTATTTGACTTTGAAAATTATACCTATTTTTTTTTGTAGAATATAATAGAGAAAAGCAAGAAGTAAAATCTGACAAAAATTTGGATCAAGCAATCATCCAGGACAATATAAATTACGATTTTTTTAAATAAAATAAATATAAATTAATTATTATTATATAATTATAGATATATTAATTATCTAATAT
>SEYY01018496.1:27500-30000 GCA_009176605.1 Armadillidium nasatum | reverse complement strand
TATATATATATATATATATCCTTTGGGCAAATACCAGGAGCCTTATAATTTGCAATATATCGCAAGGATCAGAATTATTGTGAGGTTAAAAGGCGTCATGCGTCCCAATACACCGCATTTAAAGTTGTGCAAGTCAAGGAAAGTTGAGAAAATAGATAACCGGACTGTGTTCCTGACTTTGCCGATAGATTACATGCAAGATGAGATATATATATATATATATATATATATATATATATATATATATATATATATATATATATATATATATATATATATATATTATATATATATATATATATATATATATATACAGAAATTTGCGCTAGGTGGGGCTTCTGGGTTGTTTTATCTCTTCTGTTGCTCAAGGCACCCCCTCCTTGAATAGGAGCCTTGCCCGTGAGCGGTGGTGATGTGTATAATATATATATATATATATATATATATATATATATATATATATATATATATATATATATATATATATATATATATATATATATATATATATATATATATATATATATATATAATTTTTTTTTTTTTTTTTTTTTTATTATATATTTTATTATATATATTATTATATATATTATATATATATATATAATATATATAATATAATAATAAACTGTCTCCTACTTTCAAGCTCACTTGACTCACTCTCTCTTTTCTATGGATACTACAACGGCAGATGCTCAAGGGATCAAGGGAAGTTACTTTCTCGCACTCCACCAATTTGCGTCGCCTTCGTAGCAGAAGGGTGCCATTCTTTCACATGAATTTTTGTGTCAACATAGTAAGACTTTCTTTTCAGCTACTTCTCTTCTGTGGAACTCTCTGTCATTTATTTTTCCTGCTGCATTCAATCTGCCTCTCTTTAAAGCTTTCGGCTGTGCTCACCTGAGTGATTTACGTTTGGCTTGGACTTGGATGGGTTTTCTTTTATTTTATACTTCTGCCTCTCTAGAAAAATATATATTTATATATATATATATATATATATATATATATATTATATATATATATATATATATATATATATATATATATATATATATATATATATTATATATATAATAAACTAAAAAAATTACTTACAAGTGATGGTTAGGAAAATTACTTCGAAATTTATTAAAAGAAATAAGCAAGCAAATGATGTTAAAAGTTTCCAGACACTTCTTAAAATTTATATAATTTTTATAATTTTTTATTTCTTTGAAAAAGAAAAATATATTAAATTCAAATTTTTTTTTTCAAAATCACTAATTTTAAAAATTTCTTGTTTGTTTTAGGCCCAAATATATTGATATCTAATAGTGCACAACCAGGTGTTTTATATAGTCATAAAAATGGAATAGAGTAAATTGGAGAAATCAAAAATTCAAACACTGAAATATATTTGGAAAAACAGAAATTATTTTACAGCACTAAAATTTAGTTACCCTTGAACAATTTTTAGTGAAATACATTTTTTAAACTTTGTACTAATCATTAGTGTTTATGCCTTGGAAGGTTTAAAGTGAAATGGAAATAAACGTAAGTTTAAAAAATTTATTACAGTCCGATTAAAATTATTGATTTTAGAAATTTTTGAACTGTTTTCTTTACCTTTGGATACTGTAATAAACAAACAGTATTTAGCCGTTTTAATTCATTTTGTAATCACGCTTTAAAACATAAAAGACTTATGTTGACTAACTTATTCTGTAAGTCTAAATTCCTTTGCTTATCATTATTCATTAAATTAGTCTTTCACGAATTAATTTCAAAATCACAATTCTTGATTTGAAACCTCTGCATAAAAATGATTAAAAATCTTTCACTTTTTTGCTTGAAGAAAGAAGAAAAACAGCCTTGGAGACTATTAAAATATATATTAATATATATGTAATTATACGTATTATATATATATATATATATATATATATATATATATATATATATATCTATATATATATATATATATATATATATATATACATATATATATATATATATATATATATATATATATATATATATATATATATATATATATATATATATATATATATATATATATATATATATATATATATATATATATATATATATATATATATATATATATATATATATATATATATATATATATATATATATAAATAATATAACAATCACTGAATTTAAAAATTAATGTAATATATTACGATGTATACCTCTATAATATCGTTTTTTTTTTTTTTTTTTTGGTCCGTTTCTGTATTTTTAGAATAAAGAAACGTTAACTAAAAGAAGATTCTCATTTGAAAGTTATTTTGATCGCTAAGAGTTTTACCAATTTGGCGTTCAGATGGTAATTCGACTGATAAAGAATAAGTACTTTTTGATTTCTCATCTTCAAAAACAAACTCAATAACTCCTTTGGGTACAGGAATAAACATATGGTAGTTTTGATCAATTCATATCTTCTTTCCTTTGATTATATATATATATATATATATATATATATATATATATA
>SEYY01018496.1:2500-17500 GCA_009176605.1 Armadillidium nasatum | reverse complement strand
ATCCAGTTGTCCCTCTCTCTCTTACTGCTGCAATCCGCAATTCAGAGATATGAAACGAAATCCCTGCCTTCTAAATGCATTTTTGTCTCATATATTCTACACAAATTAAAAATAACCACCCATCAATAGAATGTTCAGAATGTAATGGGCGAATTTATAAGAACAAATACTGTATACCCCTTTAAAATCCTACTAAGTCAAAAACATATATGGCCTTACACTATCTGCAATTCCGAACAGTCACAGTACAAAACTTAAATATTAAAAAAAAGCAAAACACGGATCAAAATTTTACATATAAAAAAAAAATTAAAATAAACTCTGAAATGCATGTATTTTTCACCAAATACAGTACAACATAACTTTAATCCAAGAAACCCAACCCCGTAAATATTTAAAAATAATCCATTTTACCAATACTATCCCTTATATATTTATCACCTATAAACAACTACACACTGTTTCGCCCTAATAAAATCGGTATAATCTATCACAGCTACACAAGCGGCACATTAGACTTCACAATGACTCCATCATGAATATCCAATCCTTCAAAATCCTCATCAATAGCTCACCACACAACATTAAAAAATATATACATCTCCCTACCTCATTCGAAGATTCTAACTCAATAAAGGAAAACTCTTTTAGCACAACTGAACACAATCATCAATCCAAGCATAGGCGACGCCATTAATGTTAATCAAACTACATTATGCAACATTATTCAACATAAATAAGAGAAGCAGACATCCTCAATGAACTGGAAACTTTAAACTTCTTTATCTACGAAAGTCTCCCACACGCTTACCTCATCAAGACAAACAGACACCTTCATCACCTAAGGTAAACCTCATCACCAACCCTACACCCAAACCTAACATGGAAAACGGAAATAAATACGCATATTACCCTATTACATCCCCATAATAATTTCAACTATAACAACCCAACAAATTTACGAAATCAGTCACATACACAAACAAACAAACCAAATAAAAAAACTGTTCAAATTCACTCACTACATAAAAACATAATACGAATTTATTGACTCTAACTCTCTAAACCGAGCCATCAATACTCTCATCAAAATAATACATTAAGAATCGAAGTTGCATATATCGAGGGGATTCAGGAAATACTCTAACCCTCCTATAATCACAAAAATCTACATCATAATTCAGCAAAGAAATAAATTCTAACACATTAAACCAGCATAGTAGAATTGAATACACGAATAAACACTCGAAAAGTGCACATATCCCTTCATTATTTGCAACACAAATTAAACAAATTCAAAGAATACCTAAGCAGAATAACTTAATGAACACCAGCGATAATAAAACACGACAAGTAATTAATAATTGCTTAACCCTCAAAATAGGTCCCACTCTTAAACGAAGCTCTATTGAAGCCCAGTAGAACATTCCTTCCAACACAACACTGCAACATACTTGCTTAATACGGCTCAAATATTTCCTACATACCAACACATCTCAATAATAGAAAAATCATCAGATAATCTTGGATAGGAAAATTTAAATCAAAACCAGAACCCTATTCACCACTACACCACACTAGACACTATACTGAGAATAAAATCATTCATAAATTCTCTAGCCTTATGACTTGACCATGTTCATAACTTAAACATAAGACACCTGGGAGTATAGAATCCTCTGCCATCACAAATCTAACCAAAATATACAAAAGATCATGGTAACTTAGCTTTATACTTCCAATTCTATAAAAAGAAAGAATTATCTCCAGAATAAAGCGTAGAAAAAACAAATCTTCCATCCTCATTTCGTCCAGTCATCCTTCTTTTCACTCTATGTAAACTATTAAAAAAATTCCTACTTGCTATAATCACTTACACACTCACCTGACTCCCAGCATAGTTTCAAAAAAGCTCGCTTTACTACTACCACCCACTCCGATTAAAATCTCTTATAGCATTTTTGTCCTTAATAAAACACCTTCTTACAGAAGTATTGACATAAAAAATGTCTTTGAATCTATTTCCAGACACAACCTCATGGAGAAATTTCTCAACTCCCCTATACAGGCAATTACAAAAATTGAATTTCTAATTTTTTTATCTGGTTCCTCTTCCCTCCGATAAAACTAAATAATGTCATTATCCTCTCGACAGATCTCCAAAGATTCTCTATCTCACTTACGACACAAACTTCATCTTCTCAACTCGCATTCTCTATTATAATCAGTTCCACAACTTCAAAGCTAAATATTCTTACGAACCCTCTCTCAAAATGATTTTAACCACGAGTCAACCCATCTCATCCTGGATGCTAACAGTTTCTAAAACCACACTTAACTACGTATTCCAACATGGTACCCTGCCACTTCTCCCTTTAACATAGGAAAACTACAAAAAAGTCTTCACTCCAAATGCTAATGCTGTATCTAAAACCACCCAAATCCATCCAACACTTACACAAAGAAACAAAATGTTCTCCCAGTTCAAGACATCCTTAATAATACATGTATACACATATTTATTCCTACATCTTAAACTGATCACACCCTTTGCCATTATTATCCTCCAGAAACACGCAAGACATCGTTTAAGATTTTCATCCTTATCACTAGCCCTATACTGAAGTATCATTTTGAGAACGATTACCTCTCCTACAATTAATATATCACTAACCAAACTCATGCCTACATACATTCATTAAACAAAAATTTCTTACTATGTCCAACCAAACCAACTCACCAGTACTCAGCCAACCATCATTTCAAACTCCCAAATTACGCAAATCAGAATGAGGTAGGGACACCATCCTAGCTTACGGATTTACAAGCACAGTTTCAAAATACAATACACTACATCCCAACATACCAGATGTGCCTTCAAGAACCAAAAACAACAGAATATCTCCTTCTGAGAGACCGAACTCTTACATGATACATAACATAGTTTCTTATCAACTTTCTGACAGACTTATGGTCGTCGCAGATTTTTTTTTTTAACTCAGAGTAGTCATTCAGCTAAGAATGGACTGAGACGAACAAAAATAAAATTATATAAAATAATATTATATATTAATACTTCGTTGCACTCAAGGACACAATGATTCATCCCATTGGTTCGGAAGACATATACATCTTACATTTGACCTTACAATAGTGTTCTTGCATGCATATCCTATATGAAGATCACCTTTCAAGCTACACGAGTAGACTTTTACAAGCCTAGATTTATGAATATAATGACTTATCATCACTTTGTGCTTGGGAGATCCGTAGACGAGGCAACATTCAAAAATTGCCCCTCATCTACTCCTCTTACCAACATCTAATGGAGATGGTATCCTCTGACAGTGAGGTTAATGCCTGATATATATATATATATATATATATATATATATATATATATATATATATATATATATATATATATATATATATATATATATATATATATATATATATATATATTGTCGTGAATTCGACAAAGCTCCTCTCTTACAGCAGCAAACGAAGGGGCGGAGGGGTTCTAATTCTCCAGATGGTCTTCAGCAATGCTGAACGTACGCCCAACGCCCTGGCTGTTTACAGTTAGGTTCTTGCAGTATTATACTGCGGGACGTGTGTGTTGGACTTCAGCGATAATTGCACTCTCCCCCGGAAATCTCAGCCAAGTCTCTTGAAAATCCCCGAATAAAACCTTGCTAAAGGAAGAAAGGACAAAGCGAAGGAGACAAAAGGGAGAAAGCGTCACCCAAGAAAAAACAGAACGGACAGGAGAAGGAGAAACCCTGACACTAACTTTATCCAATTCAGTGTGGTACAACTTTGATGGTAGACGAAGGGTTCAGAGAAAAAAGACACTAAGCTCAAAAAGTGGAGAGAAACAAGGCAACAATTGAACAGGCCAGTAAAAGGCTTACTAAATGATAAATTTAATACAATCTTGGCAAATTTAAAAGTATTGACAATCAACACAAACAATGGTATTGCACCTCTCGAAAAGAAATAAGAAAATAGTTTAAAATGTAAAAGGATGGGAGTGCCAAACCACGAACGTACAACGCGTTCCCCTTCCCGATCACCTCCAATCCTCTTATGAGACTTTCCGCTGCCCATAATAATCTCCGTTATTTAACAGTTAGAGACACACTACCAGATGCTTTTAATTAAAAGATGAGTCCAAAAAAAAGCGAGGTTCCACTAATGATTAAAGCTCAAAAAAGATTGAAGTTCCAAAATAGATTGAGGTTCCAGTATAGATTGCCACCTAGAAAATTAAAGAAAAACCCCAATTAGATAACCCCTCTTACTATCATCCCCATCTCATTCTCACAACTCCAAAACGAATTCTAAAACCCTTACCTACAGAGGTGGCAACTTGACTTTCAAGAAAATTATCGTCTTCTTCGCCCTCCTAATATTATCCTAATATTTTGGAAAAAATTTCTTCCTCTTCATATTAAGAATTTCATTGTTTCGCAGAGAAATTTCCTTGGTGAAGGCAATCTGAAAAAGGAAAACGCTACACGACCAAGGCAGGCACAGGTTTTAAAAGGGCAGGATGTAGTAAAAAGAAGTAAGGACTGTTAGTGGGATGGACAATTAGTTACAGGAAGAAAAAATGCAAAAGGAATCAAGCAAGGTGCAGGAAAAATGCAAACCAAAACAACATTTCAGCGAAATCAAATTCAGGCAAACACGTGCCAAGGAAGCTCAATCCACCCCGAACATCACTTTCCAAGAGCAGGCGAGACCCTTCAAAACGCTATAAGGTGTTCTTCCTAGGCCGACCACGAGGACGCCCTCGCTTAAATTCCAGGGTGCGAGCTTGGACGTTGGGTAAATCCATTGCTCGCCCCCTCGAACGGGTTACGATTCGAGCCGAAACCTCCCTCACGTTCTCCGGCTCTCCCTTCCTCTCCCGACAAGGAAATTTCACTCATAGTCCAATCCTGATTCCAATTTGCGAGACAACTCAGCATCTCTCTCTTCCTACCCTCCTCTAACTCCGGCTCCGGCTCCGACCCTTCAATTTCCTTAAACGCTAAAAGATAAAATTCTCTCGGCTTCTCCCTCAATTTGTCAACTGTTGGATTGGCAAGAACTACGCTTCCGGTTTCAACAACTTCCATGTCTGGCTGGTCCAGTTCTTCATAATGGGTGGACTCTTTTACACTTCGTAATCCAGGAGATATTTCGCTCCCACTCTCTTTAGCGAAGTCCACCTCCCTCTCCATGTCACACTCATCTAACCCTCTATACTGCGGCTCCGGTAATATCCTAGAGATATCCAGGTCTTCGTCAAACAACCCTTCATCCCAAATTTCTGTCTGAATAGCCACTTCTTTCATTGTATTCCAGCCAACCAATTGATCTCGTCAAACTAAACATAAGCTTCCCAAGACTGAATCTGATGATGTATTACTCCTGACAATCAACTCTTGAAATAGGTCTCCCCACATGAAACTCACAGCCTGACGAACTCTTGAACCAAACAAATCCTTAACCACTTTAGATAACTCTTCAACCACTCTCTAATCAAATCTCGAAAAGCTTTTCCAGCACTATTATTAGGAAACTCTACAGTCCTTCCATCATTGTCACTCATTAGTCGATCACCCGAGCAAGCAACTTCTCTTGTAGTGCGGTAACCACCCGAATCTTTTAACCCTACCTCGGTACGGATAACTTCCCCTTTCTTGAACCTTACTCAGGAAACGAAAACTATTCTGGTTTTCGTCCCTACTTTGGACACAGTAACCTCTCCTTTCTTCAACTCTATCAGAGATACAGTAGCCACCCTGGTATTGCAATCGCGGAGGATTAAAAATGCCTGAAAACTCCAATTCACTATCTAAGGACTCTTCCGATTCCGCTGATACCACAGGAACACCCTCATCACCCAAGCCCGATGATTGAGCAACCTTCACCTCGAGGGCATAAAAGTCCCTTAGGTACCTGGGAGGGCTGAATCCACGGCTTCAAATGTCGGTGATGCACTCTTTGCACCGCAGCATTCTCTATACCCAATTCCACAATCTGATATGTGACACCATTTTCATTTACTTTTTGTATTCGATATGGTCCAGAGTACTTTGCCTTCAGCTTTCGAACAGCACTTTTATCATTTGACACCTTCTTACGCAAAACTAACTGACCCAAGCGAAAGGGGCAAAAGTTTGGATGCCCTTCAACCCACTTCTCTTATTATAAATAATTTATTAATTGGACACATGTGAAAAAAAATGTGTCGACTGTTTGAACAACATCGTATTTTTTTTATATCGATACAATCTATATGTAAGCTTATTTTTTTAAATGTTCTTATTATAATAAGTATGAATATATTTTTAAAATTTTTAATATATTATTTTAGTAAATGCATGGCACACGAACATTTGTCCCCGGGGTCTCTGCCCCCCGTACCCCCGACCCAGTGAGTGATGATGACATATATCTTTCGATTAATCGATATCGATTTATAGTGTCGACGATTTGGAAGTTATAAAAAAGTTGTCGACCCTTTGACCTTACCAAAAAAAGTTGTCGACGTTTTGGACAAGTGAGAAAATTTTGTTAATGACGTGTCGGACCTTTGACCTGTCGACTACTTTTCCTGTCGACGACTTTGGGTATTCCCCTTCAATCTTCCATGTACTCTATTGGTAAATTCTGGAACACACTCCCTTTATCTGTGTTTCCCAACTTCTATTGACTTGTAAACTTTTCCCTTCATCTACTTTCCCAATTTTCTATGACTTACACACTTTCAAACGTTGTGTATCTGAGCAAGTTGGCCTTTAATAACCAGGCTTCGGTATTTCCCCAACTCTGATGGAAATTAGTAGGCCTCTGACCTTTACCCCACATATATATATATATATATATATATATATATATATATATATATATATATATATATATATATATATATATATATATATATATATATATATATATATATATATATATATATATATATATATATATATATATATATATATATATATATATATAAATATATATATATATTATATATTATATATATATATATATAAATATATAATATATAAAATATATATATATATATATATATATATATATATATTATATATATATATATATATATATATATATATATATATATATATATATATATATATATATATATATAATATATATATATCATTTCCCATTTTAAATTAGGTGCTCTAATATTTTGTTTGATGTCTCTAAAAAACTGTTAGAATGCTCTGTTGCACATAAAAGACCCTAATTCCTTTGTACAATATTCACTTTGTCAATTGTAACTTTTTCTTTCTTGAACAACTCCTTAACTTTTATGAACTTCATATCTTATACTTACACAAAATGAAGGTTATTGAATGTTTCGAAAGCCAACTCCAATATGTTCCTTTTTCTCTTATGTTTTTGCCTTCATATTTCATACACAAACGAATAACGTGCGAATTAGTTCAACGACGTTGTCTTTTTCTCGTAGATGATTTAGAATATTTTATTTTATCTACCTCACTACTTCGGTCCTTTTTCCAGTCTACTACTACATAGATCTGCAACGTTTTATTATTTTTATCTATTTATTTTTATTTATTTATTTGCAAACTTTACTTACAATCCTGTTTTGTTCGACAATTTAAAATCCAAAACAGAACACATTCTTGAGGCGTATCCTGTTTTGAAAATCTTTCCGGGTAATTTTAATGTTCGACATCGACTATAGCTTATCTGTGATTCTAAAGATACAGTTGTGGAGACGACTACTAATTTTCTATCTGTAATATCACTTGATCAATTTGTGAAATTCTCTTCCTCTAGTAGTCTTGAAGTTGAACATACAATCTAATTCTCATGACTTCTAACTCTTTGCCATACGCTATTATACTCTTTCCTCCCCTTAGGATACTTCGTCTACATTCTTGTATCTAATTCCTTATCTATCTATTAGTTCCTCAGCAAAAACTGCTCCGAATTTGGAAAGAAGATCTTTAGGATTTTAGTCTGAACTATTTACCGCAAAATATGAATTTCGTTTGGAATTACTATTGTTTTAGCAGGAGGGGTACGCAGAGGCGCAAAGAAAGCATGGGCATGGTTCTATTTTTTATTCTATTTCTCTTTAGTTAAAGGGAAGATATATATATATATATATATATATATATATATATATATATATATATATATATATATATATATATATATATATATATATATATATATATATATATATATATATATATATATATATATATATATATATATGATATATATATATATATATATATATATATATACCGATATATATATATATATATATATATATATATATATATATATATTATATATATATATATATATATATATATATATATATATATATATATATATATATATATATATATATATATATATATATATATTAAAATACAAAAGAAGATGCTATGAACTTTTACTGGGGCTACATGGCATTCTGCTGTGGTGCTCCTTAATAAAAAGGAATAATAAATCAAAGTGAAGACGCCAACATGGACACCAAAACTGCTGCGACGGAATTAGCAGCAATGGTTTCGAATCCTGGTGTGCGGAAAAATTTCCTTTATCTTAAATTGCTAATGTTGAGTTTTGCTTGACCTTAGTTGCTTTCTCCTGTAACCTAAAAGCAGCCCAGCAGAATGCTATGTTGCCTCAGAAGGCACCCTCCTTTAGATTTAAATAGGTAACGAGTTGCTACAGTGGTTCGAAGCGGAATAGTTGAAAATCGCTCAACTATGTTTCTCCTTTTCGTGACGCAGTATAGTTCAGTGGTAAGACTTTTGTTAATGGTTTTCAAGTCCTGGCGTCCGGTAAGCTTTTCTGTCACACACAACACCACACACACACATATATATATATATATATATATATATATATATATATATATATATATATATATATATATATATATATATATATATATATATATATATATATATATATATATATATATATATATATATATATCATCCAATTTATTTTATGAATTTAGTTTTTCATTCAATTCAAAAAACCTCAATAGGCTTGTGGAGTCCTTTTTTATAAAATATACAAAAAACTTTAATCTCTCGACAGTTTTTTTTTTTTTTTTTAAATTGATAGCGTAGTTGGTAATTTTTTAAAATCTATTTTCAGAAAATAACCCCATCTTACGCCAGCCACCCTTAGCTATTTTATTTTTACTACAGTTTAAAAATCCGCCTTTTATCGTACTCCCGCGTGTTAAATTGTTACCACTTTCCTATTTCTTTTCATAGTGTCTTGGATGAGGGAACAATATGTTTAGTTCCGAAACGTCACACTGTTTTTCTTTTTAATCTCTACGTTTCTTATGATCTTTTTTTATTCTTCTTTGCAAACTCGCTTTAGTGTTTTAATTTAGTGGTTTTAATATATATATATATATATATATATATATATATATATATATATATATATATATATATATATATATATATATATATATATATATATATATATATATATATATATATATATATATATATATATATATACCAGGCTTTTCTGCTTAATTAAAATGTCATCTTGGGTCAGGTTTTGTGACAACTAAATTGTTGCGAGAAACTACTTTTGCCACTAAGAAATGAAAAAGATTCATCACATCCATTCTGTGGTTTCACATAAATGAATCCTTCGTCAAATTTTGCGAGTTACAGAAATGTTGCCAAACTGTCGCCATACTTCAGGTTCTTCAACTTAACAAAAAATGTCGCAAAGTAACAGGTTTTACGAGTTAACAAATATGTTTTCGGTGACGTCACCTTACACTAGATTTTTTTTACAACAAAAAATGTTGACTTACAAGAAGTTTAGGAAATTAATGAACAAATTATTACCACATACTACAATATGACCTAACAGAAACATCGTCATGCAAAAATTTGTGCACATAATGTTCGGATCATAATAGTTTTCCGAAAGAGTTTATTATGCTTTAAATTAATTTTAGTATCTCGTTAATTAACAAATAGTATGCAATTTAAATTTATATTATTTTTTATTGTACAATTAGTGTTTAATTAAATTTTCAAGCCTTATAATTTCTCTGCAATTTGTTCTCAAAAATAATATTGTTTCATTATGTATTTTACGATGAATTTAAATACAGAGGAATATTTTATGTTAAAATATAATATTAAAAACTTCCAAAGATTTTCTGGTGAAAACTGGTCTGTGTGAGCAAGTATTTTTAACAAGAACTAATAAATTACTGATTTCTGCGTGTGTTCGTGTGTGGGTTTGTATGTGCGTGCCTTCATGTATGAGCTAATAGAAATATTATATAGATGAATACGTGCTCGAATATAATTAATTTTGATAAAATTTTCAGAGTTTTTAATAAAGTAAATGAAATATATCATAAAATCTCCCTAGAGAGATCACTGAGCTGAAAAAGGATTATAAAATGCTGAAAAGATAGAGAAGGAAAAAGGAAGAAAGGACGAGAGAAAAAGAAATAGAAAAAGTAAAAAAGGAAAATTTTTTTTTGACGAAAACAACAAATTAGAATAAAATGTAGATGATGTATCTGAAATGATGATGATGATGATGATGATGATGATGATAATGATAATAATAATAATAATAATAATAATAATAATAATAATAATAATAATAATAATAATAATAATAATAATAATAATAATAATAATAATAATAATAATAATAATAATAATAATAATAATAATAAAATAATAATAATAATAATGATAATGATTACTAATTAAGGAATTCACATAGTTGAACTCTGACTCCAATTCTAACTAAATGTTATTGCCCTTTAAAATATTAGATATCGACTAACTCTGACTCTTAGAATCAGGTTATAGGTGCAGTCTCTTATAATATATATATATATATATATATATATATATATATATATATATTATATATATATATATATATATATATATATATATATATATATATATATATATATATATATATATAATATATATTAGGGATGGAGCGATACCAAAATTTTACCGATACCGATACTTAAAAATTCCCGATACCGATACCTAAAAATATGCCGATACTTGCCGATATACTACCGATACCGATACTGATACCGATACTCAAAAATATGCCGATATACCGATACCGATACTTCACTTCATCCCTATATATATATATATATATATATATATATATATATATATATATATATATATATATATATATATATATATATATATATATATATATATATATATATATATATATATATATGAGTTCCAAGGGGAAGCACAATGTATTGTAAAACTTGAAGGAAAAGTCTCTGAAACAAATTTCTTCCTCTTTGACAAAGGTATGAAAGCGCAAATGGGCGCGATGAACCCTCCTCAAAATCAATTTCTTTCCCGCTTTTGTAAATCATTTTATGTGAATTTAAGCGTCATTAAAAGCCAATCGTCAGACAAAAAGACGACTTCGAGTCTCTTTAAGTCGACATTTTCTTTCTACATATTAATTTTTAATGGTATTTCAAAACTTCAAACAAGTTCTTACCATCGAGTTTAAAATTTAGGTTTAAAGTTTATATATATATGTTGTGTATTTACAAATTGATCATATTGTTTTGTTTTTTTTCTTCTATTTTTGTTTGTATGAGTGAATGATACTCGTATGTATATATATATATATATATATATATATATATATATATATATATATATATATATATATATATATATTTATATATATATATATATAATATAATTTTGATAACCACTAAGATAAACCGTGGAATCTTTATTTATAATTTTATAACTGCTAATGATGTTATAATTTCGAGGAATCGAACCCAGGTCCAAAAGATGGAAGTCATGTTGTTTGACCACTACTCCACCGATGGTTCAAAATGAAATAATCCAGAACTTCTACTGACATATCGCCTAGTGAAAAGTCCCTTCAATATTTCACCGACCACAACTTGGGCGTAGCGTCAACATGGACCAGGTTCTATCCTGAATATAAACCGCAGTGCAAATTTTATAATTTTGATAACCACTAAGATAAACCGTGGAATCTTTATTTATAATTTTCATAACTGCTAATGATGTTATAATTTCGAGGAATGTTGACGCTACGCCCAAGTTGTGGTCGGTGAAATATTGAAGGGACTTTTCACTAGGCGATATGTCAGTAGAAGTTCTGGATTATTTCATTTTGAACCATCGGTGGAGTAGTGGTCAACACATTGGACTTCCATCTTTTGGCCCCGGGTTCGATTCCTCGAAATTATAACATCATTAGCAGTTATGAAAATTATAATAAAGATTACGGTTTATAGTGGTTATCAAAATTATAAAATTTGCACTGCGGTTTATATTCAGGATAGAACCTGGTCCATGTTGACGCTAAGCCCAAGTTGTGGTCGGTGAAATATTGAAGGGACTTTTCACTAGGCGATATGTCAGTAGAAGTTCTGGATTATTTCATTTTGAACCTGGTGGAGTAGTGTATAATTCGGATATTGCATAATCGGGTATTATTATCGGTAGTTCGGTTTATTATATCGGCGGTTTGCGATAAAGATATATATATATATATATATATATATATATATATATATATATATATATATATATATATATATATATATATATATATATATATATATATATATATATATATATATATATATATATATATATTTTATATAAAGGCATATATATATATATATATATATATATATATATATATATATATATATATATATATATATATATATATATATATATATATATATATATATATATATATATATATATATATATATATATATATATATATATATATATATATATATTTATTTCGCCTCTGGTCTGCAAAGGCTAGAGGCCTACTAAAATACTACCAGAGTTAGGGGGAAAGTCGGAAACCTGGTCAAATTAAAGGCCGATATGACCTGATACACGGCGTTTGAAGTTGTATAAGTCATAGGAAGTTGGAAAAATAAATGAAGGAAGTGTCCCAGACTTTACCAGCAGAGTACATGTAAGATTGAGCACAGCGGTTAAGTCTGGGGTCAGAGAGTTTGACAGAGAAAGGATGAGACTGTGTAGAAAGACGAGTCGCACGAGCCCTTCTCAATGGAGGAGGTATGTGACGAGAGAGTTCAGAAGAGCGGTGTCCATTGTAATAGCGATAGTATAGAGAGTGACGCAACAATTCGACGGGCAGAAAGAGATTAGGGAGAATTAGTGAGAGCAGGAGAGTTGATAAGACGAAAAGCCCTAGACTCCACCTTTTCCAGGAGAGCTGTATCAGTGGAACCACCTCAGATGTGTGACACAAACTCCATACAGGGGCGAACAACACCTTTATACAGAGTAAGCAACTTGGGTGGAATGAGGAAATGCTGTATTCGCCTCAGAACACCCAACCTCCTAGAAGCTTATTTAAAAAGAGAAATAATGTGATTTTTCCAAGAAAGATCACGAGAAAAAGGAACACCAAGAATATTAAGGAGAGATGAAGGTTTGATCTGTGTGTTTTCGAAAACGATATCATAGTTATGTGGAATATTGTGTCAAGTAGAGAGATGGAGGAATTGAGTTTTTGAATAATTGAAAACACCATGTTTTCTCTCTCCCAATTTGAAATGCGAGATAGATCAGAGGTTAGTTGCTCCAAGGCAAACCTTCTTGCTTCTATTAACTGTTGTTGGGAGGGGCGCATTTTTAAATGAAAAGAGTAATGAAGGGTGGAGTCATCAGCATAGAAGAGGATAGGAAATGAAGTAATAGAGAGAAGGCCATTAATGAAAAGCAGAAAAGTGTTGTGGATAGAACAGATCCTTGAGGAACGCCACTATTAATAGACTTAAAGGATGAACGGTGGCCGTCTACAACAGCTGCTATAAAACGACCAGAAAGAAAATCAGAGAGAAGGATAGATTCCGAAACAGGGAAGTATAGAAATCAAAGCTTTGTGCCAGACTCTATCGAAAGCTTTCGATATGTCCAGCTCGACGCAAAAGATTCACCGAAATTCCAAAGAGCGGAAGGCCAAGAGTCAGAGAGAAGGTAAAGAAGATTACCAGTAGAGCGTTTCTTACGAAAGCCATACTGTCGATCAGAGATAAGATTAGAAGTATTGAGATGTTTCCATATCTTTCTGTTAAGGATAGATTCGATAACTTTAGAAACAACGGAGGTTAAAGAAATTGGACGGTAGTTAGAGGGTTGAGATGGGTTCCCATTCTTCGGCACAGGCTGAATGAGCGCACGTTTCCAGCAAAAAAGGAAGGATAGAAGTAGAAAGACATAGACGAAATAGTTTACCAAATCAGAGTGCAAGCTCGGAGGCACAAGATTTGAGAACCACAGTAGGGATACAATCAGGACCGTACGACTTCTTAGTGTTGAGCTCAGAGAAAGCAAAAATGACGACTTTAGAATAGGAGTAGGAACAGCTCCGGAATCGTTTAAGGTGGAATTAAAGGCAAATGTTTGAGCAAAGAGTTCAGCTTTAGAGGAAGGCAAAAAGGCAGTTGAACCGTCAGAAGATACTAGAGGAGGGAAAGAGGAAGAAGCAAAGTTAGAGTTGACATTTTTTGCAAAATGCCAGAAAGAGCGAGAGGAAGAGGAGCCAGAAAGATTATTGCATTTGCTACGGAGAAAAGAGTTTTTGGTATCTCGAAGAATGGATTTTACACGATTCCTGGATGAAATATAAGTTGCGTGAGTTTGAAGACGACGGTAATCCCTGAAGGCAGCATCCCTGCGATGTATAACACGAGAACAAGCAGAGTTAAACCAAGGTTTGTTAGGTTTAGTAGTAGGGAAGGAATATGGAATGTAAGCCTCCATGCCACGGAGAATCACCTCAGTTATTCGCTCAATACACTCCGAGGGACCCCTCCCACGGAAACAGTAATCATTCCATGGAAAATCAGAAAAGTACGATCGCAAGTCAGACCAG
>SEYY01018495.1:92500-127428 GCA_009176605.1 Armadillidium nasatum | reverse complement strand
TTTAAGATTGTCATGTTTAGACCGATTTCTTAGTTTATATTTACCAAGTCTTTTTGGCATAGATTTTATTTGGGTATTATCAGCTTTTGCTCTTGAGCTTGTGCTTGCTCTAGAATTCGAACTTTTTTCATTGGAGACTGGGGTGTCTCTCCTCCTCCATGATTCAGCAACACGAGATGCAGATTTCTTTCTTTTATCTCCCTCTACCCGAGGATCTCTTGGGACCAATATTTTCCTTCTGGGTCTTGTAATTGAGGAAGCTGTTGCTGCTCCTCTTAGAGCTGAAGAAGTAGCCATAGCTTGAGCAGTTTGTTGGGATTCATCTGACGTGGTACCACGAGAATCAGGGCAACTTGGATATTCAGAATCTAGTACAGAAGTACCTTGAGACACTCTCGTGTCCTTAGATTTAGAAACGCTTTCAGAAGTACCTCGAGACTGTTCCGTGTCTTCCGATATAGAAGAAGATATTGGTGGAACTTGAGACGTTTGTGGAGATTCTTCAGATGTGGTACTTCGAGATTCAATGTCGCCTTGAGTTTCATCGCTTTCAGATTGTTTTACGTCTTCTGATTTAGACTCTTTAGTTCCTTTGGAGACTCGAGGCTTTCGAGATTTAGTCATGTTGATAAAACCTATAATATCAATAAGTCTGAAAAAATAAATAAAAAATATAAATATAAGAATAATATAAAAATAAAAAATAAAATATAAGAATATATAAAAATAAATAAAAATATAAATATAAAAATAAATAAAAATAAATAAATAAAAAAATAAATAAAAATATAAATATAAGAATAATATAAAAATAAATAAAAATATAAATATAAAATAAATAAAAATATAAATATAAAAATAAATAAAAATATAAATAAAAATAAAAATAAAAATAAAAATAAAAATAAAAATATAAATAAAAATATAAATAAAAATATAAATAAAAATATAAATAAAAATATAAATAAAAATATAAATAAAAATATAAATAAAAATATAAATAAAAATAAATAAAATAAAAAAATATAAATAAAAATAAAATAAAAATAAATAAAAATAAAAATAAAATAAAAATAAATAAATATAAAAAAAATATAAATAAAAAATATAAAAAATATAAATAATATAAAAATAATATAAAAATAATATAAAAATAATATAAAAATAATATAAAAATAATATAGAAATAATATAGAAATAATTTAAAAATAATTTAAAAATAATTTAAAAATAATTTAAAAATAATTTAAAAATAATTTAAAAATAATTTAAAAATAATTTAAAAATAATTTAAAAATAATTTAAAAATAATTTAAAAATAATTTAAAAATAATTTAAAAATTTAATCAGACCTAACGTTACTAGAAAATAAAAAAATAAAAAACTGACCAAGAACTAGAAGTCTAAAACTAAAAGGAATATATTATTTCTACAGATTCTGAAAACCTAATTAAAAATTGATATCCTGTATCCAAACTCCGTGACTGTACCTAACATCCAATTCAAAATGTTACGGTTGCTAAACTAAATAACCGTATAGGTCAAATTTTTAGTTTCAGGTTTACGTTGATTTCATTACAGGTTGATCAAAGTTTTGAAAAAGTACATTTATGGGACACTAACATTGCAAAAATTGTCCTAACGAATCGTTGGGACAAGTGGCAAAAAATGTCATTTTTTCAATTATTTTCCAATTAGAAAATAAATCGGTGAAGCAACTTATGCTTAGCATGTCATTTCTGTATTGAAAATTTTACTATGGACAATTTTTTCCACTTGTCCCAACGATTCGTTAGGACAATTTTTGCAATATACTTTCCATGAAAAACTAAAAATTGTTTGCTTAGTAAAAAAAAAATATAGGAATAGTATAATCGAAGGTTCAGGAATTTTAAGATAGGAACTGTTATTTATAAGTCAAAGGGAATAAATTTATAGACTTTTATTATTCATCAAAAGCGTAAAATTCTTAAAAAATAGTAGTAGCAAATGATCAACTAAATTTAAAAATAAAATCAAATACTTACACGTATACTGTCAAAGAATATCCTTCAAGAATGCAGAGCCTCCACAAATTTTTAACTGTATAATTAAAATCCAAACACGAATAATAAATAACTTTTGCTGTACTTTTGTACTTTAATACTAGCAACAGATTAAGTTTCTTTAGTAGGGCACCGTTAAAAAAAAATTTATAACGATATGCCAGATTACTCATAGAGTATTATATATATATATATATATATATATATATATATATATATATATATATATATATATATATATATATATATATATATATATATATATATATATATATATATATATATATATATATATATATATATATATATATATATATATATATATATATATATATATATATATATATATATATATATATATATATATATATATATATATATATATATATATATATATATATATATATATATATATATATATATATATATATATATATATATATATATATATATATATATATATATATATATATATATATATATATATATATATATATATATATATATATATATATATATATATATATATATATATATATATATATATATATATATATATATATAACAAATAATAACTTGTCATAAGAAAGAAATAAAAAGTTTAAACATTCTTTTAGAAGGGTGACATAATGTCTACGCCTATGTAAGCATTTTTAGAACAATGAACTTCTTTTTATTTCAAGGATAAAATTGGTTGTACGAACGAACGAACAAACATGTTAGACGGAATTATAGACAGCATAGAAACAGACAGAAGTCTATTTCAAATCTGTCTATTTGTAAAAGTAGAGATCTCTTAGGAAGGCGGAGCCTAATGAAAGTGAGTCCGCTTTTTATTGGGTCGGAGAGCTCTCGTGTCTTGAGCGTGTTGAAAGCTATTCAGTTTATTGGAAATGTTTATAAGGTTGACATGTGCCAAATTTAATATCAAATTTCAATAATAGTAATGATAATGATATTATTATTATTATTATTATTATTATTATTATTATTATTATTATTATATAATATATATATTTATATATATATTATATGCGTTTCTATTTTATTTCAGCTTATAAAGTTTACTGGCAAAATAATTATATAATTTGTGATAAATTTGTATCATAAATAATCTTTTGAGGTAAGAGTAAATTTTGTATATATATATATATATATATATATATATATATATATATATATATATATATATATTATATATATATATATATATATATATATATATGTGTCATTGTAAAAATTTATATATAAATTTTATATGGAGAAAAACAAAAATATATATATATATATATATATATATATATATATATATATATATATATATATATATATATATATATATATATATATATATATATATATATATATATATATATATATATATATATATATATATATATATATAATATATATATATATAATAAATATATATATATATTTTTTTTCCTAGAACAAAATATGTTATATACAATGGGTTGTTTTTAAATTAAAGAATTAGAGTCGTTAAATGATGGGAAATAAAATTATTGTTTAATAATTTTATATTTGTGATAAAAACTTTGTTTACAGTTTTTATTTTTATTCCGAATTTTATTCCATAAAATAATTGTTTGTCTTATATATATATTCCTTTCTTTAAATAAAATTCTTTTTATAGATTTTATTTTCACACCAAAAATTATATATATATATACCAATTATTATTCGTCTTAAGCTAATTGATTATTGAGTTAGCGACAAGATTTAGAATTGTTCTGCTTACAGTCAGGAAAAATCATACCTACCTAATTTCCGTTGCGCTACAAAAATCATACCTACCTGCCACAGAATTCTTTAATCATAGAAAGGGTGAGTACCTACCTTAGATTTATTTCATATACTACCCTGACTAAAAAGCAGTAAATATGGCTTACCCTATGCCAGTCGTTCCTGTTCCCTTCTGTTAATTTTCGATTTTGAATTTTCCTGCGTTGTTTTCCATTTTTTTTTCTCGCATTTTTCCCTCGTCTTTTCGTTGGGACATTTTTGCCTTTTTACCATAAGGTTTGCATTACCTACCGTTGTGTTTTCTCACCAGGGGAGACGTCCTCTTATCTCTACAAAATATTGTTTTTATCTATATTTTGATTCCATATCAAATATTTGAATATCTTTATAAAATTCAAAATACCAATCACAAATCCAAAATTCATTGGATTTGGAAATAACCAAACCTTATAGAATAATCTCCGCAGAATTAAATTCAAAAAATTTTGATAATATATATATATATATATATATATATATATATATATATATATATATATATATATATATATATATATATATATATATATATATATATATATATATATATATATATATATATACATGTAAACTACCACCGATTTATGTATATCTATACACTACCAACCGTAACTAAGTAGAATTCACCGATTAAAAATTGATCTGACATCGGGAACATAATTTTTTTTCCTTATCATTTTTCTGACGACTCTAATTACAAAAACAAAATAGCCCAAAATTATAACATATTGCTGTGGATTCATAGAAGCTTATCATCCATAATCCTTACCTGCATCACCAATTCGAGCTCTCATCGATTCATTTGACGTTGAGACGTTCCATTTACTCCGAACATTCATCTCCTGGAGAAATTTAGTGGACCACAACTCTTCTCAAGAAGAAGTCACCTGAAGCATTCTATCTTACCATACCTGGATCGAACCACTATCTTACCTACCTTTCTGGACATAAAGGAAATTGTTATACAAAAATTTAAGTATATAAAATTTTTCTTGAACTTTGAAAAAAAAAAAAAAAAAAAAAAATTTTTTTTTCTTCAATATAACAAAGTTAATATTCAAATCAAAGTGATAATATAACTAATATATATATTCATTATATATATTATATTAATTTCTTAAATAAATTTATATATATATATATATATATATATATATATATATATATATATATATATATATATATATATATATATATATATATATATATATATATATATATATCATATTTTAAAGGTAGTCAGCTGTGTAACCAACCATTGTAAAACCGACGTCATTAGTCATAACGAGCCATCATCTTCCAGTATTCCAAGGGAGCAATCGAGGATTGAACATATCGAACATATCTTCATTCTTGCTTCATCTTTTACTACGTAAATATACATAACCATATATATATATATATATATATATATATATATATCTATATATATATATATATATATATCTATAAATTTCAATTTTTATTTAATTAATTGATAAAAATCTGGCTGATAAAAAGCCATTACATCCATTTCCTACTCCACGTTTGAGTTTAAATAAAATGGCTGATCAACAATCAATTAATTTCTGATGGTACAAATGACAATGATAATCAGAACTTACAAAATGTAACACCTTCTACTACAGCTATTGTTTTACCTAACCCTGATCCTTCTAATACCATAGCTACTTCTATTACCTCAACTACTACCACTACTACCTTTACTACTACTGCAGCTCATCCTTTAGCTTCCACAGGAGCTATTCCAAAACATTCTATTGCTTCTCCTATACAGTATACAGGATTTCCTCCATTCCAACTTCCTACATATACTAATCCTTCTATAACTAATCCTTATAACTATCCTTATACTCAACCTTTTACCAATCCATTATTCTACCAACCAAATCCTAACCAATATATGCAAACTCCTATTTCTATGCATGCTCCTTTACCTAATATGCAATATGCAAATCTACCTAATTTAAATCAACCGATTGTTACCAATGTATCTTATCCACAACCTAATGTATCTATTACTGCGTATCCGCAATCTAGTAACGCACAAGCACCTCACCAAGGAAATAGCACTCTACCGCAAAGACCAACAGGTCTAAACATTGAGCGTTTATTTTATCACCGTACAAATATTCCTCTTCTTGTTGGTTATGTAAATAATAAATGGAAAGGAATCTCTGCACCTCAATGGCTATCTATGGTTGATGCCTTCTTTCAAAGAAGAGAAGATATACGATGATCGTGAAAAGCTTGTTGCTTATCCGCGTTTTGTTGATTCCAGTAGTACAGCATTTGATATAATCCAAAACTCATCTGAAATAAAGAATGCGACTACTTGGCAAGCTTTTTCTGAAGGCTTGTTAAACGTTATGAACCCTCTCACTGCTAATTCGAGTTTTAATACTTGGTCTCAATATAGGCACATACAATGGGAATCTGACAATGTTCTTCAAGTGTTTTGTTCCAAAATTCAAAAGCTTCTAGATACCTTTGAAGAATAGTACAGACCATTATTTTGGAGCAAGATTTAATCCGAAAATGAAGAAGATTATACTCTTTGCTACTGTCTATGATTGTGCACCACCAGAACACAAACAAAAAGGTTGTGCAGTTCTTTAAAGTTAACCTAGAGTACCCTGAACAAATTAGGGAATATATGTCAAACACTGGTAATATTCTTAGAAAATCCTTTTATCATTCCTAAGAGTAGATCATCTTCTTCTAGATCCTACAAGGAAAGTACAGTGTCAAATGTCCAATCGTATTCACAAGCTGCTAGAAAACCTGCTCCTAAACCAAAACCATACAAGGATAAGAAAATCCAATTTGGTCCTAAAACCCAAACTCAGACTGATCCTAATTCTAACTCCACACTAATATGTTTTAAGTGTGAAAGATACGGACATCACACTGATAACTGTATATTCAAAGTATTTTGTTCCTCTTGTAGAGATTATCACAAGAGAGGTTCAACACCTCAGTGTTATAATACCAAATGGAATTTCCGAACTCCTGAAGCTCAGTCAAGAGTTCAATATATCTTACCTAATAAACCTAACCAATCTCAACAAAGGAGATCTACTTCTAGACCAAGAAGAAACCAGAATCAATCTTCTCAAAATAATCCAAACCAACCCAGACAAAATAGACCAACGCGTCCTAACTCTTTTCAGAGATCTTCTAGAACTTATCGTCCTTCTTCTAACCAAGTGCATTATATGCAAGAAAACCTTCCCTTTAGAAAATTTAAACATAAGTTCAGAAGAAACTCAAAATCTTCCCTGAGTATTATCCTCAACAACCAAATTATCCTCCATCCCAAGTTGAGAATAACCAGGCAATTCAACCAGTCAGACCTAATTCACCTTATCCATTTAGATCAACTACATGATCAAAATTTTTAAATAGGGGGAAGGATCAATCCTCCTAAATAACGACCCAAATATCCTTCCATATCCCTCTTTCCTGGGTCATAATCATATATTAACTAATAACTCCTGAAATATGAAATCCTATAATCCTAATTACCATGTAAACTATCTTCAGGCAGAATCTGAACCTGAATCCTGAACCTGAATCCGAATATTGAATCCGAATCCGAATCTGATTCAGAACCTGAATCAAGTGTTGACATACCTGACCTATCCTTATGTAAATACTTCTTCAATATCACCTGATTTTAATACACTATATTCTCAAATCAACAATGTTTCTACCATGTATATATGGTATACCAATTAAAATAACTCATCAGCATTCATATGATGTTGTAGCATTCCTTGATACAGGAGCTCAACGTAGTTTGGTAAAATTATCCTTATTTAATAAAATAAGGAAATCCACTACATAAACCTAACCAACCGAAACTGTTGAAAACTAAAGTTAGTATTAAAATCAATATCAGGTAATAAATTAATAGTCTATGGTAAGACTATTTTCCAAGTGTATATAAAACATATTCCATACTTCTGCGAGTTTATAGTCGTAGAAGATAATTGTTGCACTTTTCCTGGCAAATTGTTGCTTGGTTGTGACAATTTATCTAAAATACCATTAATTTTAGATTATTCAGAAAAAGTATCATATTTAAAATATAAAACTAAACTTCTAAAATTACCATTATTACCTATTACCAATGCAAAGAATCAGCATTCTTGTATTGAAAATACCAGAAGTACTGGTATTGTTGTTTCTGATGCTTTATCAGATTTTAAATCTACAAATATATTTCTATCCGAACCAAAACCTAAGAAAAATAGTCAGGATCATTTTTCTAAATCATCTCATGATGATGAATTTTTACCTAACTTACCTAGTCAATTACCTAAACCGCAAACCGAAACCGTTAAATCATCTACTTCTTATCAACCTTCAATGCAAAATAATCCTATATATTTCGCTAAATAACTTAGAAATAGATGATTCCGTTAAATACAAAGTATATACTACCGAATATACTAAAATTCTTACCTCATTCCAAGTATGTATTACGTACTAAAGTAGAATCTGATATTCATACTTATCCACCTGATAACCTTACCCTCCTTACCGAAAATAGAAAAGATTTTAGAAATATAGGAAGCTTTTTCATAGGTTCTATCCTTAGTAATTGCGATAACGGTCACATCTTTTTAGAATGTATTAATTTAGGTAATAATGAGATCCAATTAGATCCTCATACTTATTTAACAACCGCTTCTCCTATCTTAATTACTGAACCTAATTCTTCCTCTACCATACTAAATCTTCTTCTATAAATTCTGTAACCTCTTCTAAAAACCTTTACCGATTCTGAAATACGAAAATGTGTATAAAGAAATTCTTCTTTCACGTTCTGCTAAATCTACCGATACCTATGTTCTTCAAAACCCACAACAACTTGATGACATGTTGGATTTCCTGGTTAAACATAGGAACATTATTTCTCTAGAAAACGACCCCGTTGGTTTATGTTCATTAGTTCAATTCACCGTTAAGCTGAAAGATGATAGTCCTAATTACATTTATACACCACCTTACCGTCATCCTCATAAGTATCTTCAAGCTATAGATGAATGGGTTGAAGATAATTTACAGAAAGGTTACATAGAACCTAGTTCTTCACCTTTTTCTTCACCTTTACTGGTTATTCCGAAGAAAAACACCACTAAAGTGCGTATCGTCCTTGATTATCGCAAGCTTAATGCTCATACCGTTCCTGACCGCTTTCCTCTTCCAAATATACAGGAAAGTTTATCTCTTATTGGAAACTCTAAAGTTTTCAGTACCATTGACCTTCTTTCTGGATTCACCTCATATCATGGTTGAGAAAGAATCTAGAAAATACCTAGCATTTTCTACCGCCAGAGGTCACTTTCGAACCAATTAGAATGCCTCAAGGAACCTACCAATAGTCCTTCTGTTTTTAGCAGAGCTATGGAAATGGCCTTATCAGGCTTATTAGGTCTCCATTGTCTTCTTTTCATAGATGACTGTCTCATTATTCAGTAAAAATATAGATGATCACTATGAAAGTCTCACCAAAGTCTTTCCATGCCTTACAAAAGGCTAATCTTACGCATTAAATTAGAAAAATGCGAGTTTCTTCAAAAATAGTGTCACTTATTTAGGTTTTAAAATAAGTGAAAAAGGACTTAGTCACCAGATCCCTGTGAAATTACAAGCATTAAAAGGCTTTAGAATTACCTACTAATGTTTCTGAAACTCGTTCTCTTCTAGGTTTCTTTAACTATTTTCGTCACCTTAATTCCAAATTATAGTCATGTTGCTCATCCTTTAACTCAACTGTTAAAGAAAAATGTTCCTTTTTCTTGGAATATTGAAGCAACAATCTGCTTATGACAAATTAAAGAAGTTACTTCTTTTAGATCCTTCTTTATAACCTTTCCTGATTATTCTAAGCCTTTCATTTTGAGTGTCGATGCTTCCAATTATGGTGTTCGGGGGTGTCCTTGCCCAACTCAATGAAGATGGTTTAGAAAAACCTATAGCTTTTACCTCCAGACTTCTAAATAAAGCTGAAAGAAATTACAGTACTACCGAACGTGAAGCACTTGCTGTAATCCATGCTTTGTCTAAATTTAGAACCATTATCCTCGGATATAAACTTCAGATTTATACCGATCATAGCGCACTCGTGCATCTGTTTCGTCATCGCCAGTTAACTGGTCGTCTCGAAAGATGGAAGCTACGTATCCAATCTTTCAATCCTGAATTTATTTACAAAAAAGGAAAGTTAAACATAGTTCCAGACTATCTTTCTCGCAATCCAGCACCAAATGTTTCTAACATTCATTCAGTTCTTAATATTTCCTCTCTAAACACTAAGTTACAAAACCTTACTGAACAAGTTATCTTTGCTGAACAGCGTAAATGTCCTCGTTTGTCTCCATTGATCAAATGGTACGAGGAATTACCAAATGAGAGATTAGGAGCACCTCATGTAATTATCAAAGGATTACTTTATTATGTTACTGCTGATAATAAGTATCTTCTCCAAATTCCTGATTCTCTTATTTATACTGTTTTATATTTAAGTCACCATGCTCTTGGCAGTGGTCATCCAGGCCATCTTCGCACCGAAAAACGTGTCCGAGAGTTATATACCTTTCCTAACCTATCTAAACTTTGCAAACAGTTTTGCAAAGATTGTTCTTCTTGTTTAGAAATTAAAGGAAATAAACCTCATCCTATAAGTATAAGTACTTATCCTTTACCTTTTCAACCCTTTTCACGTGTCCACTTGGATACTATAGGTCCACTACCTAAATGTAAAAATACCAATAACCGTTATATATTAGTTTTTAAAGATTCTTTAACTAGATATACCGAACTTTGCCCTGTTCCTTCTCGTGAAGCGAAACATGTTAGCAAAGGCTCTTTTAGAAAGAATTATAACTAATCATTCTACTCCGTCTATATTAATTACCGATTCAGCAGCTGAATTTAAATCTCAATTTTTCCTTGAATTGTGTAAATTATGGCGTATTCAAAAGGCCAATATAGCTATTTATCACCCTAGTTCAAATAGTTTAGTTGAGCGTGAAAACCGGAATATCGAAAATTATTTGCGTAATTATGTAAATTCAAATCATACCGACTGGGATAAATATCTACCATTTTGCCAAATTGCCTTAAATTCATCCTATAATACTTCTATAGGTAATACACCTCATTTCCTTCTTCACAACTATGTGAAACGTTTGCCTTATTCTATTCCTGATTATGTATCTCCTTTTGTACATAATAAATCTTCTACCCAAGGTAAAGATTTTGTTCATGATTATACAGCTGAGATGTTTGAACGATCTTCTGCTCAAATCCTAGTGAATACCTTAGCCTGTCTAAATCAAAGGCAGAAATTCCAACCAATTACCAAAACAATTCTCAGACCAATAAGAACAAAAACTTATCAGTTAATACAACTAAAAAGAAAAACTCCATAAGAGCAGAAACTCAGAGCTCATCTCCACCTTTACCTTTTGAACAAACTGATAAATCTCTATCAGATGTTTCTAGTGGAGAACAAGAACAAGAATCACCTTTGAAGGATGATCGTAATTTAGATCCTTCTTACAAACCTTATCAATTATATAAAGGTCCTCGAGAAAATACCCCAATACAAACTCGAAGTAAAACTAGATTACAAAATCAGGAATTAATAAAACAAAACCCTGATATTCCAACCTTTTCACATGAATCATATAGAGAAAACGATACTATTCCTAAGATTCGTAAAATTAAGTAATTATATATAAATTTTTTTTTCCGTATCTTGTATAGTTATTAGATATTCTAGAATAGAATTTTAGTATAACACAAATATTTTCAATTGTTTGTTTGTATAATTAACTTTATGTTACTTATAACTAAGCAGATAATTGACATCTTCTTATTTAATTTTCTTGTATTTTGTTAAAAATATAAGAAAATAATTAAAATATAAAATAAAATAAAAATAGAAAAACTTTGAAAAAAAAAAAAAAAAAAAAAAATATTTTTTTTTGTTTGCATGCCATACTTTAATATTTAGCAATAAGTTTAAATCGCTTTCGTATTTTTGAAATACACTATTCTAAATTCTTTACAAATAAAAGAATGCTTTCTTTATACTATAATTTTCTTTGCATGTTTTTGCATGATCTTGTTATTTTAGGATTAATAACCTGTCAATCAATGTCATCTTTTTCTCGTTCTTCTATCATTTTTTTTTCTATCTTGGTTATAAACCTTATAATTTCGATAATTTCCTTACTAATATTTTGTATCCTATATACTTACTCTAATACAATTTTTGTTTTGAATCCTTTCCTTTGATCCTACCTCTACCGTCTCTAATCCCAGTACTATTGTCTTAGTTCAATCTCCTACTTCACCTCCTATACCTTTTGCTAGAACTTTTCATTCTAATCATCCTAGAATACTTAGATTCTTACCCTATCACACTCCTCCTATCTTCTTCAGTTGAATTATATGACACTCCATCCAACTTTTCCTCTTCCTTTTGTACATGTACTGGAAGAACATTAATTAATTTGGTATATATATATATATTCTAAATTGGTTGTTAAAAATTCCTCACGTGTTCATCTTGGAATGGAGAAGTTTAGTGTCTCGTCAGACATGATGATGTCAGGTTAGTGTAAATATGTTATTAATTTTTATTATACCATATGTCCTTATGTAATTTTTCTAAGCTGGGTGGGAGAATTTCTAGATTGGGTGGGAGAATTTCTATACCATTAAAAATGCCATAAAAGAAGAGAAAGAATTTTTTTTTCTTCTCTTTCTCAAAATAATGCAACGCTTTGAATCGCGTAGCAACTGAAACTATGAAAGAAAAATTCCAACCGTGAGCGAGTCTTGTATGTTTGTATGTAGGCAATGGCGCAAGTTTTTTTTTTTCCTTTTTCTTTTTGTTTTATTTTTCTTTCTCCCACAATGTTTTGCTATGCTATGTTGAAATAATCACATATGTTGAAGTGTTCAATATTCTATTGCAACACATACCATATAGTGCAATCGGCGAGCTAACCTAAATTCTTTTTTTTTTCTTTTTCCAACATACTGAAATAATCAACTTCAGAAACAACCAAACAAAATTGCACAATCTTTGCAATACCTTGGTTGGCCGTGAGAACGAGGCAGAAGGCACTCCCAAACTTAGAGAGAGAGATTGAAAAGAGTCATGACTCCATATATGTATGAAAAAAACACTGAGAAAAGCGAGCAAGTAAAAGGCACTAGAGTCGTTGGAGTCGCGAGTGCAATTGAGTCGAATTATAGTGCCAGTGCCAGTGCCAATGCCAGTTTGTGAAGAAAGTTGAAAAGAGCAGCAAGCATTTGAATATGCTTATGCATATACTGTGTGTTATGTACATGTACGGTTGCGTATGTGTATATATGTGTATATATTTGTATGTGAGTGTGTTTTTAAATTTTCTTATTTAAATTTTCAGTTATAATAAAATTACAATGATGAATCTTTTGTTAAAATTTTATAAATTGTGGAACTTTTTAAATTAGTATCTACGCTCTGTTTTCACTGCAATTTCCAATGCAGATCTTTTTAGGTGAGTTAAACTGTTTTATGTATGAATATGTATACAGTGAAAATAATGCTGTTATAGTGTATATGAATTGGTAGAAAAATTATTATATATTTTTTTTTCTCTTTTCTTTTTTTTTAGTCTTTGGAATTAAAGAGTAATTAAATGGATTAAAAAAATAAAAGAACAATCGGTGGATTACAGGAATAAAATTAAGGTTATAGGAATAAAGATATTATGGTATAATAAACTCTAAATCATATTATTTCATTATAGCTATTATATTGAGCTATTTAATTTCGTTTACCTTTTATAATATACTACTCATATATTCTTTAATAAACTTTGCATGTAACAAATATTATTAATCCTTCCATATTGATAATATTTATTTTAAAGAAAGTGTTTAGGCAAATGAACCTGCAAATCTTCTGAAAACACCTTACGAATGTCTTTGAGATAGACATTACAACAAGGATATTACTTTTCTTCCTCTTACGCTAACTAGTATCCGTTTGTTAGTAACAAGAGAATTTTTATATAACATAGAGTTTTCTTTCCTTTATGGCTATAACCGTATTCTGTATGTGAATGATATCCCTGCAATTACTGCAATATTAGAGTCATTTCCTGTGCATGACTGCACACTGTCATTTAGGTAAGAAAAAATTCTATATATATATATATATATATATATATATTATATATATATATATATATATATTATTGGACAGAACAATCTGTGCATAAAAAGCTGTACTTTTAAAAAACAAACAGAAAAATTGGGCGAAAAAAATGTATACATAACATATGCACACCGGAGATCTCCCCCAATCGGACCACTCCCTAACGATGATATCCTCCCAAACCCCAACGCATTGTGAGTGCTGGGTGAATTTAGGGGGGGATAAAGGGCGGGTAAGAAAATTGTTAGGGGATTTATATTTCCATCCCCCCACTTGGAGGACGTTGGGGTTAGCAAAATCATTGGAGGTTAGGTTGTTATGCGGGAGGGTGTGGGGAAGGGATTAGGGAGGGATTAATGCATATATATCTGTCCACGACGAATTTGAGCAGACGACATGTTAAAAAAATATAAATATGTGGAAAATCTTATTTATTCCCATATGTTATTAATATAAATAAATACTTAGATATTTATATTTTAAATTACAAAATATTATTCTTAAATATTTAATAAAACTGCTGCTTTATTTTATTTTAAAAATAAATTATATTTACAAGTCAATTTTTAATTAAAAAAGAAACCGTTGTATAAAAAGGTGAAACGTTGGATGAACTGGAGGGATATTTTTGCCCTTTATAGAAGAGAAAGATACACAATATGGCAGATGAATTTTGTTAGTAGTAAAATAAAATCAAACTCTCTCTCTCTCTCTCTCTCTCTCTCTCTCTCTCTCTTAAATGTATGCATGTGTAGAGTATACGTAACAGTTACGTTATTGCCATCCATGTATGGCTTGTAATCTTTATAAATCACTAAAATTTCACACCCACTATTTTAGTACAATTGTATCTGTTGATCAATTTTATCTCTCTCTCTCTCTCTCTCTCTCTCTCTCTCTCTCTCTCTCTCTCTCTCTCTCTTAAATGTATGCATGTGTAGAGTATACGTAACATTACGTTATTGCCATCCATGTATGGCTTGTAATCTTTATAAATCACTAAAATTTCACACCCACTATTTTAGTACAATTGTATCTGTTGATCAATTTTATCTCTCTCTCTCTCTCTCTCTCTCTCTCTCTCTCTCTCTCTCTCTCTCTCTCTCTCTCTCTCTTAAATGTATGCATGTGTAGAGTATACGTAACATTACGTTATTGCCATCCATGTATGGCTTGTAATCTTTATAAATCAATTTTATCTCTCTCTCTCTCTCTCTCTCAATGGAAACTTAGAGCCATAGAAACTCGATATCTAGGATAGGGGTTCCCAACCTAGAGTCCTAACTTTACTTATGTGAACCTCCATACTCATATATAATATTTCTAAATTAAACATTTTTTCCTTGAGGACCCCATCAAAGCATCTGTGGTTCCCTGGGGACCCATTTGAACTCCAGCTGAGAAACGCTGCCCCAAAAGAAAGTTTAGATGCCAGATAGATGATATTTTTTCACACTGAAAGGGTGAAAACCCTCCCTACATGGGAGAGCAATAATCAAGGATTAACAATTGAAATCACTGCGCCGACAAGCAATATCTGGAGAATTCTAGGATAAAAGGGTTTCAAGGCCAGAAGACAGAAGAAGCTGGTCCCACTGACAGGACCAAGGAAATATATATATATTATATATATATATATATATATATTAATATATATATATATATATATATATATATATATATATATATATATATATATATATATATATATATATATATATATATATATATATATATATATATATATATAATATATAACAGATTTTCCTGTCTACCCTTCCCGACAGTGGTGTCTTTGTACGGGCAAGCGATGACCCTGGATTGGATTTCTTGACCCTGTAACATCTGCAAAACCATGTTACATATATATATATATATATATATATATATATATATATATATATATATATATATATATATATATATATATATATATATATATATATATATATATATATATATATATATATATATTATATATATATATATATATATATATATGTAATGGCGTAAATCCTTCTAAGTGACCAGTCATTAGATGGAATCAGTATTTACGATAAGAAAACTTACTATGTAGTCATTACTGTATGGTACACTGCAAATAATTGTCCTAACGAATCGTTGGGACAAGTGGCAAAAATGTCACAGTAAAATTTTTAATAGGGAAAAGACATGTTAGGCATAAGAAAGGCGCTTCACCGATTTATTTTCTAATAAAAAAAAAATAACTGAAAAATGTTTTTGACACATTTGCCACTTGTCCCAACGATTCGTTAGGACAATTTTTACAGAGTAAGTTATATATATTCTTCCTTGGAAAGCAAACTTATGAACACGATCATGCATAGTCTTTTGAGAGAGCATCGCGAGCTCTCATAGCGTGTGGACGTGTTTGAACTCGTTATGCCCTGAAGGGCAGTATTTTGTCTGCCTGGAGGGACGGCATATGCTTCTCGTAGGTGAGGTCCGCTCTCAAAAACAAATACATAAAATCATCAAAGATGTAAGACAAATAAGCAACATTGCTTTACGAAAGTTCCAGACTTTACCAGTAGAGTACATGTGAGATTGAGCATAGCGTATAAGTCTGCGGAGTAAGAGAGTTTAAATTTTATTATGTAAGCCTAAATCCTTGACATAAATGGTCATTATATGGGTCAGAGTTGCAGTATGACTTCCTTAGTGGTGTGTACCAGTACCATAGGCTTAAGTTTTATGGTTCTATCTTTTCTCATTTACAGATATTTTTTTTTCTAAAAGATATATTTTATCTGTATAGATTAAAAATTTACTAGTGTATACATCTCCAAAGGTATATATATATAGTATTATATATATATATATATATATATATATATATATATATATATATATATATATATATATATATATATATATATATATATATATATATATTTATATATATAAGAAATATATATATATATATATATATATATATATAATATATATAAAGGAAATGGGCGTGTGATCCCCAGGAAAAACTTGTGTTTCTGGGGTTACACCCTTCTTTGGTAACTTTTGTCCCTGCCTTTTAGTTTCAACCTTTTTCCTCTTACTAACATGTACTGAAGAGTGTGGGTTCCCCCCCCCCATTTGGGTATATGAAGGTCTACATACGTAAAGTTAGGACCCAGGGTATCCACATACGTAAAGTTAGAACCTAGGGGGATTCACATACGTAAAGTTATGACCCAGGGGATCCACATACGTAAAGTTAGAGCTCAGGGGGTCCACATACATAAAATTAGGGCTCAGAGGGTCCACAAGCAAAAAAAAGTTTGGGAACCTTTGCTTTAAACAAAATGGCAAAATACAATATTTGGAGAGGTCTAAAAGTTGATTTCGAGTTTTTATCTTTATCTGTATTCCATTGATCCTTATTTTCATTATAAATTTAAAAAAACGTTTTATTTAATTTAATTTTTTTTTTTTTTTTTTTTTTGCCATAAACAATCATTTTTAAAAAATTTTTTTTCTCCTGTGAGCAGAGGTAAAACCATTTAGTACACCAAAAAAATTATTAAATAAAAAAGATGTAACTCGCCCGATCCCATTTACCCTGAAAATTTCGTATTGATCAGATGAACAAAAAATATGTCATTGCTTTTTTTTGTTTTGTTTTTTTTTTGAGACATTTATAAGAAATTTTTTTTCAGATCAGTATCGCTCTACGACTTCCACAAGGAAAGATCAGTTGGTAATCTTCATCCTCTGCTCTTCGGCATTTCGATGAACCCTTGTGTCATACATCGAAATCTTTCGGTAAAGTCTGCAGTAAAGCTTTGATTTCTAAACTTTCTTCTTTCGGTATCTATCCTTCTCTCTATTTCCTTTCTGGTTCGTTCTACATAGCAAGCTGCAATATAAGCCTATCTGCTATCGTTCATATCTTTAAATATATTAAAAGTGGTATTCCTCAAGGTTCTATTCTTTCTCTAACTCTTTTTTTTTCCTTTTTTTTTCCTTTTTTTCACTTTTCATTAATAATCTTCTAACTGCTAATTCGTCTTCTGTCAATTGTGGGTCGTTGATTTCACTCTTCATTATCCTTTTCAGTTTGAAAGACGGCTCGCTATAGTTAACATAGGTTGAAGATTTTGGAGAACTAATTTCCAATCTATACCCCTAGTTTGAGTTAAAGAAAATGTTTGTTATTCAATGCCTCAAAAACACTGTACCCTCATCTATCTACTGGTTAAAATCTACCACACAACTATAACAGCTTTGAAAGCACCCAACTCAGACCTTCTTTTGTTCTTAATATTCTTGATACTTCCTTTTTTGATGATCCATCTTGGGGGAAATGCATTATCACTTTCATTGTAAACAAGCTTCTAAGATGTTGAGTGTTTGAATCGCTTTCAGAACTCCTCACTACCCCATTTACTTGCTCTGTATAGGGGCGTTGTTCACCCTTGTATGGAGTATGCATCACATCTGTGATGTTTCCATTCCTACAGCTTTCCTTCATTTTAAATTTTGCTTATAATTTTAACGTGTTATGTCGATCGTCACCAATGTGTTATTAACGCATAAAATAACACATATCATTAAATCGTTACTTCCATATTAAATGCATATCTAATCCTCCACACAGAAACACCCTACATTATGAGATTCAAATAAAAATTATGCAAGTATTGTATGCTTTGAAAATATTATATTTTTATGCATTAATTTCATTAATAAACCCGTAATCTTTTTAGTAGAAAAAGGTGAAGTCTAGAACTTTTCGAGTTTTCAACTCTATTGCTTTCAATAACTTTCTTCAGACACTTTACTTCTCCTCATATTATTGCTGCTACATTGGTCCCAAACATCATCCTTTGATGCGAGTTTGTGGAACTCGTTTTTCCACACACGGAACAGGAACCACAGATTACTTAAATCCAAGGCATAGGTATAGGTGTAAAAGAAAACCGGTTCGATGGAGTTCCTTTCTTGTGTGAACAAATGTTGATCGATCCTTGTAGAAAATACAACATACTACCATACTACACAGCCATTTCAACCAGTGCCGCAGTTGAGTGCCTGTTCTGCATCATGAGGGTCAAGAGAGGCACCCTATCAAATGCCAATAGCAACCAACTTTGAGAGGTTTTTGCTCATGAAGGGCAATAAACTTTAAGTCGAAACTACAATGCAAAAATTGTCCTAACGAATCATTGGGGCAAGTTGCAAAAATGTCACAACAAATTTTTTCAGTTATTTTTTTATTAGAAAATAAATCTGTGAAGCGACTTTCTTATACTTAGCATGTCTTTTTTTCTATTGAAAATTTTATTGTGACATTTTTTGACACTTGTCCCAACGATTCGCTGGGACAATTTTTGCAGTGTATGGTGAAGAAGTATGGGAGTCTACACGGGTGAATATATTATTAGATTACGAAAGTTATTATTTTATTTCGCTATAATGGCATAACGGTAGAGTGATTGCCATACGTGTCTTAACGGTAGAGTGGTTGACTCAAGTCCTTGAAGACGCTGGTTCGATTCCACATGAGGATTCTAGGAGAAAACTATCTAGAAAGTTACCCAACTCTAATCAGAGATCACGTGATTCAAACTTTATAAAATAAAAGTATAATTTTGTTTCTTAATTTGTTTTGTATTGTGAATAAATTTAATTTAATTTTATTTTAATGTTCAATTTCATTTGTTCATTTAATTATTTAATTTTTTTTATTTTTTAAAAAAAATAAATAAAAAATAAAAATAATTTAAAAAATTTTTTTTAAAATTTTTTTTAAAAAAAAAATTTTTTTTTAAAAATTTAAAAAAAAAAAAAAAAAAAAAAAAAAAAAAAAAAAAAAGCTTAGTTTTGTCATAAAGCTTAGCAGTTGTTGTGGCTATTGTTAGCTTCCGCTAATTTTTTTTTATTAGTTTAACATTATCGAGGATAACTCATCAATTATCGATTATATAAGATAACTCTTGAGTCAGCAGAATAGGGATTATCGAAGCTAACTCTTGAGTTATCGGATTAGCAATTCTCGAAGCTAAATCTTGATTTAGCGGATTAGCGAATACCAGAGTTAATTATTGAGTTAGCGGATTAGTAATTATCGAAATTAACTTTTGATTTAATAGATTAGCGGTAATATGTTAACTCTTAAATTAGTTAATTAGTGATTACTGAAGCTAAATTTTGGAAATTTGTTAAAAATTTTTGGTAGGTCAGTAATATATTAAATTTTTATGGAATTTAAAAGCCATAATATATTTTCAAAATTATAATATACAATTCAAATGTTACTCTTATTATGTTCATATATAAGCATGTATTTCTTTAAAAAAAAAAAAAGGGGGGGTAAATGATTAGGCCGTATGCCATCCCTCCAGGCAAGCAATTTTTCTTTAAAATCTTGCAAATTTTGTATGAAGGACCGAATCTGAGTTTATTATCACACGAACTAATCTTTCACTTGTTTAACTACAGTACAAAAGGAAAAGCTGCCCTCCAGGAAGACAAAACAAAACTGCCCCTTAGGTCATTGGGAGTTTAAATTTAAAACAAGAGCTCTCAATGCTCTCCATCAGTTGAGTGTAGCTTTGCTCCCCAGTTTAAAATTATAAAGCAAATCACCGTCAGGTGAGACGAGAGCTCTCAGACTGATTGAAGAAGTAATTAAAATAGGAGTTAGGGTGCCTAGATAGACCCCTAAATAAGTATTTGAAAAAACACCCAAATAAAAGAATAATATAAAGAAAAGGAATGGCCTTTGAGAAAACAGACCTCTAAATAAGCTCTTTTAAAAAAATGTGCCCAAATTGAAAGAATTTAATGAAAAGAAATGACCTATGAAAAAAATAGGTTCCCAAATAAGTACCGTCGAATAACATTCCCAAATGAAAAAAATATAGAGAAAATAAATAACCTTTGAAAAAGTGTTTAAAAAAAAAAAAAAAAAAAAACGAACCGAAATACAAAAAGTGCTTAAAGAATCTAAAGAAAGGAATAAGCTTGTGAGAATGTAGTAATTTCAAATAAATAAATAAATAAATAAAGAGAGAATGCTCTTCTAGGTAAACGTCTACCACCAGAGTTGAGATGAAAAGCCCTAGACTCCACCATTTCGAAAAGACTGATTCGTGTTGGGGAGTGAAACTTTATCTTTCTTTAGTGGATCGGAATCAGGATTGGTGTCATGTTTAAAAACCTTCCCGGAACTGGATTCTGAATTGGAATCGGCTTTGAAAGTGGCATTATCCTAATTAGAATCGAAAACGATCGGAATCTGAATTAGGAATCCGAAATAGTCAGAACCGGAATCAGAAATTCAAAATAGTATTGAAATCGTAATCGAAATTGAAATCAGAAATCTAAGTCAAATAGTCGGAATCTGAAAACCAAAGTAGTTGGAATCGGGACAGGAATCAAGAGTCTTAAATAGTCTGAATTGGAGAGGAATCGGATGCCTATAATAGTCTGAATGGGAACCAAAAATGTAGAAGCACTGTTGGAAGACGAATCACACATGCTCTCTTCATAGAAGGGATATGCTCTTTGAAAAAGGGAGGATTGCAAAGGGAAGGATAGATATCGAAAAGGGTAAAATTCGAATCGAAAAATTTGCCAGAATTATATCGAAAGAATTCGATATGCCCAGCGCTATTTCAAAATATTCATAGAAAAGCCGAAGAACAGAGGAACGAAAAGAAAAAAGAGGAGGTAGAGAAAGGTCATCAGTCGAGCGTTTCCAACAGAAACCATACTGACGATAAAAGATAATCTTCGAGTTCAAGATAGGTTCGAAAGAATTGGAAGAAACCCAGATTAAAGCAATAGATTTACAATTAGAGGGGTGAGAAAGATCTCCCTAGATCGGCACGGGTTGAATGACCCCACACTTCTATCAAGTATGAAAGGTGGAAGTTGATAAGTAGGATTCAAGCTCAGAATGACAAGGTTTATGAACCACAGGAAGGACACTTTTAGAACCATACTCCTTCTTGGAATTAAGCTAAAAGAGAGTAGAGATCTACGAATAAATGTGCTAGAGGAATGGGGAGAAAGAGGAATAATTTCTGAATCATTTAAAGTGGAATCATATGCAAACGCTTGACAGAAACGATCAACTTTAGCAGAAGTTAAGACAGCTGCAGAATCGTTGGTATTTAAAAAATAGGAAGAAGAAACAAAGTTAAAGTTGACATTTTTAGCAAGGTTCAAGAAAGCTGAAAGAATGGTAATAACTCTGCAGTGCTTAACAAACTTTACCATCAGGCTTATAATTGTATGTATAATTGTATCTTCATATTAAGATCTTGGTCCACCAATTGTTAAAGTGTGAGAAAGTGTAGGAATCTGATAGTTTTTTTTCCCATTTTCTAAGGGAAAATGAATTATTATAGTATGACTCTGAATAGATTTTACTCTGTTCCTGGTTGAAGTATTAGTGTCATTATATTTTGGAAGTTTTAAAGCAATATACAAGAATAGAAATGAAAAGTTATATAAACTAGGGTTTATGAGGTTGAGACTCAGGAAAACAAAATGGAATGAATACTCCTTCAAGCCATAGGGAACAGTACTGGTTATGCGAAGAAAGAAAAGATTGCAGTATTAAAATTCCTCAAAAGTATTCTTGTAGATGTTCTGAGGTAGTTCCTGAAGGATTTCTGTACAAATAGAATTAGATTCTTGGTTGGATGAGCCAGAGGATGTTCATTTTCAAGTTTTCTGCTGCGAGTAAAGAAAAGTAAGCAAGTTCATCAGTTATACACTGACAACTAGAGAAAAAATCAGATGGAATGATGAACACTGAAATCACCAAGAATGATGATTTCAGAGAAAGCATCATGATGAAAGAGATAAAGATGATATGATGAAATGAGAGAAGTTCTGATACTTTTGAAGTTTTTTGAAGTTTTTCGAAGTTTTTGAAGTTTTGAAGTTTTTTGAAGTTTTTCGAAGTTTTTGAAGTTTTGAAGTTTTTTGTCCTATCTGTCTATCTATCTACATGCACACACACACACACACACACACACACACATATATATATATATATATATATATATATATATATATATATATATATATATATATATATAAATATATATGATAAAAAAAAAAACAAATATGAAAAGAATAAAATATTAATTAACAAATTGATTAAAAATATTTACATGAAAAATATAAATTATTTCGATTAAAAGAAAATGAATTAAATTAATAAAAAATAAAAATAATAAATGATAAATATATAAAAAAAATTAATAAAAAAAAATCAGCAAAAAATAAAAATACTACTACTAATAGTAGTAAAAAATAATAAAATAATAAAATAATAATAATAATAATAATAATAATAATAATAATAATAATAATAATAATAATAATAATAATAATAATAATCATAATAATAATAATAATAATAATAATAATAATAATAATAATAATAATATGATTTCGTGATCTCCATCGAAATTAAGAGATTTATACTTAACTTTTCGCTCAACAGATGGCGCGAGCAACGCTCAGGCTTTTTAACAAAAGCGCCGCATAAAATTCGGACAACGTTAAACACAGAAAAGTTGAATACTTTTTTTTTTTTTTTTCATTATTTTTAAGTCTTAAAACTTTTAATGCTTTTATTTGGTTAATAAACTCTTGTAGACTCTTTTTTGTATTGGTTACTGTTACTCAATGAATAGTTTCTGAAGAATATGTAATAATTAGTTAATTACTAATTATAATCCAGTACTTAGAAGTGTAAATTTTACGAAAGGTTTTACTATGGCTGCATTATGGCCGACAGTTTACTGTTTCAAGCGTTTAAACCATAATATATATATATATATATATATATATATATATATATATATATATATATATATATATATATATATATATATATATATATATATATATATATATATATATATATATATATATATATATATATATATATATATATATATATATATATATATATATATATATAATATTTAATTTTTTTTTATACATTGCACCATATCCCGCATGATGCAGGGTGGTGTCGACTGCAGAATGTTTTCACACACACACACACACACATATATATATATATATATATATATATATATATATATATATATAGGTAAAGGTGGAGATTGTTTCTGAGTTTCGATTGTTAAAAATATCGAAAATCGAAAATATCGGAGAAGCCTATCGTAAACAAGAGAGTTGTCAGAGTACGAGGTACTATTACTAGACATAGACACAATTATTATTACTTACTTTTCTAGCAGAACCTAATTCGACTTATCATAACCTGAACTACCGAAATTGCCGTAAAAAGAGGCCTAACCTACACAAGAATTTGCCTAAAAGAGACCTAACGTACACAAGATCGTTTGCACGACATAGTAGCCTAAGGCTAAGTATAGGTATGAAAATATCGATTAATCAGAAATATTGACATAAAAAAATATCGATATAAAAAATATCGAAACTCAGAAACAATCTCCACCTAAGCCTATATATATATATATATATATATATATATATATATATATATATATATATATATATATATATATATATATATATATATATATATATATATATATATATATATATATATATATATATGGCTTAGGTGGAGATTGTTTCTGAGTTTCGATATTTTTTATATCGATATTTTTTTATGTCGATATTTTATTATAATCGATATTTCCTGCCTATAAAGCCCTAGGCTACTATGTCGTGCAAACGTTCTTGTGTACGTTAGGTCTCTTTTACGGCAAATTCTTGTGTAGGTTAGGCCTCTTTTTACGGCAATTTCGGTAGTTCAGGTTATGATAAGTCGAATTAGGTTCTGCTAGAAAAGTAAGTAATAATAATTGTGTCTATGTCTAGTAATAGTACCTCGTACCTCTGACAACTCTCTTGTTTACGAAAGGCTTCTCCGATATTTTCGATTTTCGAAATTTTTTAACAATCGAAACTCAGAAACAATCTCCACCTTTACCTTATATATATATATATATATATATATATATATATATATAATATATATATATATATATATATATATATATATATATATATATATATATATATATATATATATATATATATATATATATATATATATATATATATATATATATATATATATATCAAATGAGTTTCCCTACAACTGAAAAACATATGTGGTAATTAAGTTGCTAGATGCAGATGGAGTGTCACAAGTGAGATAAAGTTGCTTGCAACTTAAAAACATGAATACTTGATAGTTCATCCGAGTTATACTCAACTGAAAGATAAAAAATATCAAAAAGTTACGGGAATTGCACAACGATTAAGCCTCGCTTATAACAATTTTGTAAAATAAAATAGCTAACAATTGGAAATTTGAAGGTGAATTAAACATTCTAGAACTCACGATTTTTCTTATATTTTTTTTTTTTGTCATCGGTGACAGTTATAATTATTTTGACGTATATACAGTCTACCAACACTGAGAGAAAATCCTATGATGAAAAAAGAAGATTTTTGAAATTAGTAAAGGAATAAAGTGTGTGTTTGAGTTACTGTTTTATATTTTATTTTTTTATTTTTTTTATCAAGAAAACAGCACCCATAAACTTTCTCCGTAATTGCCATTTTTAATACTTGGATAAATATATATAGTTGACACAACTGTATAGTTAGAATGCCTGAAAAGAGAGAAAAAAACCTCACTGTCTAAACAAAACTCCAAGCATCTTTGAGGCCATACTAAATCAATTAATTGAGATACGAGGTTTTAGTTTTCCAAGACTTTTTTTTTTGGTTCTATAGTGCTTAGACCATGGTTGTTTATGTTAATAGGAGAATTACCTTCGAAAGAGAAAACAAAAAAAATGGGAGGTTTCTTTTAGAGGGAGATTTTGTACAATTAAGATGAGATTTTCAGAGTGGAATTTCACACAATTGAGGAAACCCCACCTGGAATTTTCATCCAGATCAACAAGAATAGAATCGGAAAACCAATAAAATGAGAGACAACTCTATTGAAGAAGAAGAATGAGAAGAAGAAGAAGAAGATGGTTAGAGCTATATCATCTTTAGAGATCATTTATGAAAAGCATAAATAGAGAAGAGGGAAAGACAGAACTCTGATGAACACGGAAAGTGAAGGAAGTGTAGGGTTATATGGAAAGTCTGACATCAGAAAGTAAACAGAAGGAGGAAACCCAAAAGATGAGAGGTTGGAGATCAACGGCGCATGTCATAAATGTTCATTTATATAGATATGTCAAACTCCGCTCTACAAGACTCCTCACAATGTCTAAATATACAGCAGAAGACCATAAATAAGTGAGATAGTAAAATATATCTCCAGCTGATCTCGAGAATTAAAAAAAAAATAAATAAAATAGTCAACACTGGTGTGAAAGATCTTTAGTGAAAGTTAAAGGGCGACAGTCATTATCATTTGGGCGTAAACTCTGTACAAACACTGACAGAAAGTCCTAACTAGTACTGAGAAACAGAAAGTATACTCCTAAATTAACAGAAAGACACTAATCCAAAACATTATAGGAGAGGTGACATCCGGGTCACTTGTCTTCTCCGGGTCACTAATCTTTTCCGGGTCACTTACCTTCTCCGGGTCACTTGCCTTCCCAACGTTCACAGGTATAACTATATCATACCCCCGATTAAATGCGATCTCGGGCAAAGGCATGTAATACCTGTAAGGAGGAGGAGGAGGATTGCCGAAGTCAGCAAGGGATATATATATATATATATATATATATATATATATATATATATATATATATATATATATATATATATATATATATATATATATATATATATATATATATATATATATATATATATATATATATATATATATATATATAATTTATGGTCCTCATAAAAAAAAAAAAAACAATTAAATCTTAAGAGAAAAAATCTACAGTATTTTGCGACCACATTTTTGAAGTTAACTTCAACCATAGTGTTTTATGGTACTAAAACTAGTTACGCTCTTATGGAATATAAATGTATGGTTTTGTTAATGATTATTCTGGCATCATGTCTCGGATGTCTTCGGCGGAAGTGAATATGAAACCGGATGTTTTGACTTCATATTGAGGGTGTATATATATATATATATATATATATATTATATATATATATATATATATATATATATATATATATATATATATATATATATATATATATATATATATATATATATATATATATATATATATATATATATATATATATATATATATATATAACTACAGGGTGGTCTATAAGTAACCATCCAAAGGGTTTGCAGCATGATTTTATATTTTAGTTTTCAGATAACTTTAAAAGATGCATTTGGCGAAAGATTAACTTATTGAAATCATTCTGATAGCCGAGTCAGGAAGTAACCGCAAGGTTACAACGGATTTAACGAAAAATATTGAATGAATATGGCACACGTCATTGTGGAAAAGCTTGTAAAAAAAGTTTCAAAAGACTGGAAGTGTTGCAGATGAACAGAGAAGTGGTCGAAGACGTACAGTTACTGTTGATTTTAAAGTATAACGAGTGTGATATTCACTTCGCTTATACGAGGTCCCAGAAAAAGTAAATGACTGTTGTCTATTGAAAATGGTGTCAGAAGATCGAGTATCAAGTGTATTTTGAAAGCAAACGGGTGACATTCGTACAAATTCCATATGCAGTGCAGCTTCTGAGTGAAGACGACCAGATAGACGAATGGAATTCTGTGGATGGTCAATCAGCAAATTGAACGAAGATGCAAATATTTCATTAAAAAAAATTTTTTTTTTCAAGGAGGTGTTAAAGCAATAATAGTAATAATAAAAAAAACACAAGTCCCACCTAACGAAAATTTTGTAGGTGAACAATGACGTGAACCTTAAAGTAACTGAGATTAAATTCGGCAGGAAACACAGAAGATGGAAGAGAATTCCACAAAACAGAGGTGGTCGGAAAGAAGAAGGCACCACAACGGACAAACCTGGAGTTACCTATGTCCACACAGAAATTATGTGCAGACAATGTACCCATTATCTACGAGGACGTCATAAATGTGGAGGAATACGAGTGGTCAGTTCCCTTGAGCATTTTCCGCTGTAGAATCTCTATAGAAAAGAAGAAAGGAAGGCACCAACGTCACGTCGCAAAGATAAAGGGTCTTGTGAATTAGAAAGAGCAGAACAATTTATAAGTCTTTTAGCTTTTGACTCAACCCCATCCAAAAAAAAAAACGGGTGAAACCTGAGACACTCCAGATATAAGAGCAGTACTCCATACAAGGTGGATATGAAGCCCTTGTATAATTGAAGTAACTACAAAAAAGAAAAAGCTCTCCGTCAAAAACAGTACTCCCAGCTTCTTTGAGGCTGCCCGAGCAACTATTGTGATGTGAGGTTTCCAAGACAATTTTTTGTTTATGTGAAGGCCAAGGATGTTTATATTGTCAGCAGGAGAGACGGGAGAATCATCGAAAGAAATAGAAAAGTTAAGAGGGGTGGTCTTTGAGGGAGAGATTTCTACAAGTTGAGTTTTTAAAGAGTTAAATTTCACAAGGTTGAAACGACCCCACTGGGAAATTCTATCCAGATCAACAAGAATGGAATCAGAAAGATGAAAACGTGAGGCAACTCTAGATGCAAAGGAGGGAGCAGATTTGAAATGAGTAGGAGAATGGAAGACCGAGTCATCGGCATATAAATGGATAGGGTTAGATAAGCAACTGAGAAGATCATTAATGAAAGGTAGGAATAGAATAAGAGACAAGACAAAACCCTGAGGAACACTATTGACAGGAGAGTAAGAAGTCGCCTCATCAACAACAGCCGAAATGGAACGATTAGAAAGAAAGCTAGACAAAAGTAAGCAAAGAGATGAAGGAAACCCAAAGGAAAGGAGCTTGGAAAGCAGTGATAAAGACCGAAGACAGAGGCAGGAAAATCCTCACTTTTCCTTCTTCTGCATGTCTCTCTCCATCAGGTTACCACCTCTTCAGGAGGTTACAGAAATACTTTTTGATGGACTTGATCTTAACGCTCAATAATGAGGTTGGGAGGGAGAGGTGAGAGTTTTTTTCTCGGAACTAAGACTGGGGTATTGGAAGTCGCAGCTGGAATCAGAATCGTAACTAGAGTCTGGAACGGTAATCAGAGATAAGAGTCCGGAACAGGATCGGAACTGAGTCCGGAATCTGAATTGGAACTAGAATTGAAAATCAGATTTCGAAATCAGTTTCGGAACTAGAGTCTGGAACCGGAATCGGAACTAGAATTGATAATTAGATTCCAGAATCAGAATAAGAACTAGAGTCCGGAGCAGGAATCGGAATTTGAGTTCTGAATCAGATTCAGAACTAGAGTCCGGAACCGGAATCGGAACTAGAATCTAGAATCAGAATACGGAATCGAAATCGAATCCGGAATCTGAATCAAAGCTCAAAATAGAAATCCGATTCTGAGTTCGAAACCGGAATCGGAATCGTTTTGGACCGGAGTCAGATTTTCATATATATATATATATATATATATATATATATATATATATATATATATATATATATATATATATATATATATATATATATATATATATATATATATATATATATATATATATATATATATATATATATCCTATGGTAGGCAAACCGTTTGAAGATGCGCAGATCAAAGGAAGTTGAGAAAATAGATGAAGAGAGTGTGTTCCAGACTTTACCAGTAGAGTGCATGGAAAAATTGATCATAGAAGTTAAGTCTGAGGTCAGAAAGTTAGACAGAGAAGGGATCAGACTGTGTAGAAAGTCGTGTCGCACGAGCCCTTCTTAATGGAGGAAGCTATGCGACTGAAGAGTTCAGAAGAACAGTCTCTTTTGTAATAGCAATAGTACAGAGAGAATGACGCAACAGTTGAAAGGGCAAAAAGAGACTGGAGAGAGTTAGTAAAAACAGAAGAGTTTATTAGACAAAAATCCCATGAAGAGCGTTTGTATGAGTGGAACCATCCCGATGTGTAAAGCGTACTCCATACAGGGGAGAACACCACTATAAAGAGCAAGCAATTGGGGTGACGTGAAGAAACTTCGAAGACACCTCAGAAGACCCAACCTCTTAGAAGCTTGTTTAGAAAGAGGAGCAATGTGATCTTTCCAAAAAAGATCAAGAGAAAAAAAAACACTAACAATATTAAGGACAAATGAAGGTTAAAATTGAGTGTTTTCGAAAAAGATGTCAAAGTTGTGTGGAAGATTATTTCGAATAGAAAGATGGAGGAATTGAGTTTTTGAGGATTGAGTTTTTGAGGGATTGAAAACGACCATGCTTTCTTTGCCCCAAATAAAAATGCGAGTGAATTAAAAAATTAATTACTGTTTGGTGGGACGTCTTTCATATATATATATATATATATATATATATATATATATATATATATATATATATATATATATATATATATATATATATATATATATATATATATATATATATATATATATAATATATATATATATATATATATATATATATATATATATATATATATATATATATATATATATATATATATATATATATATATATATATATATATATATATATATATATATATATATATATATTTTTATATATACTAAGAGTGTTAAAGATAGCCATGGTGAATACATGCTGTTCAAGATTTTTAACTAAAAATAAAAATAAAAATTAAAATAAATAAATAAATAAATTTTTTTTTTGGGAATGCATAAATATAAGAGTTCCTTCATCTTCATGAAATTCATTTATATATTCTTCTACAGTGAGGTGATTCTCTCTGGCATGGAGTATTTTTTATTTACTTTTTTTTATAAGAATTGCTTCTTCGTCTTGAAAGTTATCTATAAATTCTTTTATCGTAAAGTGATTCTCTCTGGTATGGAGCACTCCGTCTTTTTTTTTTTAACTTCAGCTTAAAGCTTATAAACATTATTATAAATGCTACAGAATTACTTCATCATACATACAAATAAACATACATCACAAAGACAGGCTACAACAATTTCATAATTTGAATTAAATCCATTATTTTAAATTATTTTTTTTTCCAATAAAATACAAAGAATCTAGCAAGATTGGGAGCGCACAGCATCAATAGCGCAACGGAGTACGGTTTTCGAGGTGCTTACCATATACTATACTTCATCACAACCTCTTTGACCATACCACCATGGTCATTTTTCTCACAGCACCGTACTTTTATTTATATTTTTATAACCGCACCATTACTGGTGATTGAAACTGTCTTCAATCACCACACCAATGGATCAACCAATCGTATCATGTAATACGATATACTGGGTAAATGAAAATGCATTCTAAACCTCACAGCACCAGCGAGTCAGTCAACCCTGGGATGGGTTGCCTATTTTAAACATACAAGTTACCACGTCATTAATTTAGCAATTACCTAACATAAGACTTCAAAATCTAACTTATGAATAGAGTTAGTTAACTGTTTAGAAGTTTTTAAAACAAGTTTATACGTTAATATTATCGATAGTGGGTGTATTATATATTCCAATATTCTGAGAAAAATCATTTAATGTTGTAATAAATGATCAACTTACCAATATAAATAATAGAGTATTCATAAAGTACAGTATTTGCAACGTAGGCTAAAAATTCCTCACTATTCTCACCTAAGAACATATTGCAAAAATTAAAATAACTACACGACCATTCAGTTAATTAATTTTAAGAGGTTCTTTTACATATATATATATATATATATATATATATATATATATATATATATATATATATATATATATATATATATATATATATATATATATATATATATATATATATATATATATATATATATATATATATATATATATATATATATATATATATATATATATATATATATACATACACAGTAGAGCAGATGGATAGGGAAATTCACAGACAAAACGGAGATAAGCCCTTTTGCATCAGAGTTTAAATTCAAACTTCAATAAACATATTAGTTACCATGTCTTTAATTAAGCAATTTTTTGAACAAATATCGTTTTTCCTTAAAGCTTTTAGCAAAAAAATAATAAAGAAAAATATAAAAATATTTGTGATTATCAAAATAAACCTTTGTTATTTACGAAGCCATTTTAAGTTTATTTTACATTTTTTTGCGGATATAAAATGGATTCCAGATTGTCCTAAATTTATAACATTGATTTTAATTACTATAAGTAAAACTTTAACTATGGATCTCTATAGAGATTGGGCGTTCTGAAGCGCCTTCTTAATTTCTTCTCGCCACTCCTATTCCTTGCTTCGTATAAGGGTGTTGTTTGTCCCTGTATGAAGTAAGCTTCATACATCTGGGGTGGCTCCACTCATAAAGCTCTCCTTGAAAAGGTGGAGTCTAGGGCTTTTCTTCTTATCAACTCTTTTGCTCTCACTAATTCTCTCCAATCTCTTTCTGCCCGTTAAATTGTTGCGTCACTCTATAATATCGCTATTACAATGAACGTTGTTATTCCGAACTCTCTCGTCGCATACCTCTTCCACTGAGAAGGACTCGTGCGACACGCCTTTCTACACAGTCTCATCCTTCCTCTGTCCAACTCTCTAACCCCAAACTTAAACGCTATGCTCAATCTTACATGTACTCTATTTTTAAAGTTTGAAACACACTCTTTTTATTTGTTTTTCCGCAACTTCCATTGACTTACATTCAAACGCAGTGTATCAGGACATGTCGGCCTTTAACTTGACAAGATTTCCGTTATTTCCCCAACTCTGGTGGAAATTAGGAGGCCTCTAGGCTTTGCCCACCAGAGTGATATATATATATATATATATATATATATATATATATATATATATATATATATATATATATATATATATATATATATATATATATATATATATATATATATATATATATATATATATATATATATATATATATATGAATGTTTTCTATTTCTAATTTTTAACGGTCAGATTTGTATAATTAACAAGTTTTTTAAAGCCTACATAAATCCCACTCAAATAGGCGAAGCATATACGTTATCTTATTTTCAATTCTCATGTCAAGCAGCCTAAAAGGATTGTACTAAATGTAAGTGGAAGTTTTTATTTGAGAGAGAGAGAGAGAGAGAGAGAGAGAGAGAGAGAGAGAGAGAGAGAGAGAGAGAGAGAGAGAGAGAGAGAGAGAGAGAACTAATTCATCTTATATTTATAAACAGTTATAAGTTTGTCAGCAAAAGATAATGTTCCCCGAAACAATGCTACCCTTATATATATATATATATATATATATATATATATATATATATATATATATATATATATATATATATATATATATATATATATATATATATATATATATATATATATATATATATATATATATATATATATATATATATATATATATATATATAAAGCTATCATCTAAAATTTTTCACTTCCCCTACCCAGCCCCCCTTACAAAAAAAAAAAAAAAAAAAAAAAAAAAAAAAAAAAATTCAGACGATATTTTTTAGGATTATAAGATTAATTAATCACACAGAATACAAAAAAAAGCTTTTAAAAGACTTCATGACCTAAGAATATAATGTCAGATTATATTGCATACAATGTAAATTCTATCATGACAAAGTCTAACTTACGAAAAATTCACTCACACTCACACAGGCAAACTGCATGATAAAGAGTTGATACGAAAATTTTAATAATAGCGCCGCACAGCGGATTTTTCTCGAACCATTATCAACAAATCTAATACTTTGCATTAAGACAATTAATGCTCCTTTTAAAGTGGATTATAACATTACATCCTAAAAACAGAATAAAATTCTGCAAATTCTGTCTTTCTTATAATTACCACAGAATCAGTAAATGCAGAATAGATATAATTAGAATATATCCACAGCCTGTGGATATATTCTAATATATATGCTTATATAATAAAATATACTAAAAAACAAAATAAAAAAATTGAGAAAATTAGTTTCTGAATAAATTAATTAATTAATTAATACTTAATTCAATAATATTATTACTGCTATAACTACTACCACTAGTAATAATAATAATGGCTGCCAAAAACATCTATATATATTAATTAAGTAATAAAAATCTAATAAATTTTTTTTTTATAAAAGTTATAAAAAAACTAGTTATGAAAGTCTGTATTTTATATTCACAAAGAATTCCACCTTTAATATTTTGCTTTATATAACTGACGATGAACATGGGTGAAAGCTCGAAAGCTTGAAAGTTCATACATATATATATATATATATATATATATATATATATATATATATATATATATATTATATATATATATATATATATATATATATATATATATATATATATATATATTACTTATTGTCTTACTGTCCTCCCCCAGGAAGGTCGGGGTCCAGGAAACCGCGACCTGTCAGTGGACTCAGCAGTCTTCTCCACTCATCTCTGTCTTCCCACATTCTTCTTCCCTGTATTTCCTCCATCGTGGGCATCCCCCATATATATATATATATATATATATATATATATATATATATATATATATATATATATATATATATATATATATATATATATATATATATATATATATATATATATATATATATATATATATATATATATATATATATATATATATATATATATATATATATATATATAATAGTAAAATTTTAGTAATTTAATGATCTTTAAAAATAATACTAATCTTTAAAATTTGAAACATATAATACTAGAAAGAATATTTTTTTAATTTTTAAATAAAAAAAGTTTTTTTTTAAATATTTTTATTTTTTTCTAAATTTT
>SEYY01018495.1:37500-87500 GCA_009176605.1 Armadillidium nasatum | reverse complement strand
AAGGGCTCTGCCTGTGAGTGGTGGTGATCTGTAAAAAAAAAAAAATGGCTATAGGTAGCCTTGTAAGCCAAACATATAATACCTATATATTAAGCAACATAATAGCATAGGCTAATGTATATAAGCCAGATGTGTGATACTAAATTTTTAAAATTTTTGTGAAATGTTAACTTGTTTAAACAGTTGTAATTTAGCCAGAAAGTTGAAATTATTTTTTATTAACCTTATACTTGATTTTAATAAAAAACATTTCCAGTATATTATTTGTTTACATATTGTTCCAAAAGTATGTTTAATTTTCACCAAATGGCATTGTATTCATATGTTGATTGACATATTTAAGGTAAATATGTATGGTTTGTCTCTTACCTAGTATTTAGTTGTTCAAAATATAAACTGGAAATGTAATGTATATTGAAGGAAAACTATAAAAATGGGTGAAAATCAAATTTGCTAAATTAAATTGCACTTAAGGTAGTAAAAATAGATTTTGAATATCATAAAGCTTTGATTTCCTCTTGCAATTTTTAACAATATGTAGTAAGAAATTGGGTGGAGGAAGGTTATCAGAAAATATATGGATACCAATGTAGGTATATAAATTGTTAAATCTAACAAACTAGTTTGACAATTTAACCTTGACGTAAGGGTAAATGTACGCTAATGGCCAGCAAATAGGCCTAACCTAAATTAAAAAATAAAGTAAAAAGGTTCTAAAATATACTTTTAAGTATTTCAAATATCTAGTAACGACGTCATGAAATGTTGATTTGTTAATATCAATAGTTTTTGTGAAGTATTTCTCTGCCTCTATCACGATAAGTCATAGGCACATTTGGTGTAGTTGGCCTAATTATATTTTATAACAATTTTTAGTACTTTAACTTTTAAATTTAATGAATTTGATTTTCTTACCCATTTTTATTGTTTTTCTTCAATATACATTACATATCCAGTTATATATTTGAATAACAACTAAATACGAAGTAAGAGATGAACCCTACATAATAATCCAGATTTATATAGATTTTATCAGTACTTCAAATTTTTAAATGTTTTATATCTAAAGAAGCTGGAAATGTTGATTTTGATTATGTAAAATCATTTTGATGAGAATTTGAATGGTTCTCAAATTACATGCTGTAGATTTTACATCCCATAATGTAATGGGGAGGAAATTTTTGTTATCTTGGAATAGTGGTAATCCTGAAAACTTTGAGTTCTGTTTCTTCGATTTCAAGTTTGCATTATATATTATATACAGTATATATATATATATATATATATATATATATATATATATATATATATATATATATATATATATATAATATATATATATATATATATATATATATATATATAAAATTTTATAATGGCTTTAAAGGAATGTAAACCAAATCAGTTATAGGTTTTAATTTTTTTTATAGTTCCAGTAATACATAGTTTTTTCTCCTTAAAAAGTACAGATTATGTATGTAAATTAATACAAAGTGAAATGAAACTTGAAATTAAAAACCAAAAAAAAAAATTACTTTAAAATATGAATATGTATACTTCAACATCAAATAATTGCCTTAGATTATCCTTTATTCTCTTATAATAAGAACATAAAATAGAGATGATTTAAGCCACAAAGACCTATCAAGCCTGTCCCAGTCAAGAAAATGCAGAAGTTGCTTATGCAAACAAGCCAGTAACTCAGTTACACATGCAATATGCAGTTTATTAATCTAAACTAAAAACAAATAAGTCATCTGAACTAATAAGCAAATTCCAAATACCACAAACAAATGTCAGAAATATTCACTAAAATATGTTTCATTTAAAAGCAGAGTTAATCATACCATACCTTGATTATCCAAATATTGTTTCAACATTTATTTAAAGGTTGAGAGAATTACTATTAATATCATAAGTTAAACCACACAATCTGAAAGTTAACTATTCTCCTGCTTAAAGAATACTTTCTTACATTTCGATTGCATGCCTTCTTTTATCTTTCCATGGATCCATGGATAAAAACTTATTATATATATATATATATATATATATATATATATATATATATATATATATATATATATATATATATATATATATATATATATATATATATATATATATATATATATATATATATAATAAAATTAACTCTCCTGCTCTTACTAACTCTCTTCAATCTCTTTCTGCCCATCGAATTGTTGCTTCACTCTCTCTTTACTATCGTTATTACAATTTACACTGCTCTTCTGAACTCTCTCATCGCATTCCTCCTCCATTGAGAAGAGCTCGTGAGATAAGTCTTTTTACACAGTCTCATCCTTTCTCTGTCCAACTCTCTGATCTCAGACTTAACCTCTATGCTCAATCTTACATATACTCTACTGGTAAAGTCTGTAAAACACTCCCTATATCTGTTTTCCCAACTTCTTTGAACTTGCATACTTTCAAACGCTGTGTATCTTGACGCGTCTGCCACCATCGACCAGGATAGATTTTTCCAACTCCGGTGGAATTTGGTAGGCCTCTGGCCTTTGCCCACTGGAGGAGACATAAAAAAAAAAAAAAAATTAATAATAATAATAATAGATTCTCAAAAAGCAATTGGTAAAATGTTGGAATACGCATATTCATATAAACAAATTTTTATACATTTGTATTTTAAAATACAGATTTTACTATTTTGCACTTCAGTAGGTTTTGTATGATGCAGTTATGTATATTTTCTATATAGTTTTAGTAGAGGAAAAATTAAAAAATTTTTTTTCACTATTGAACTTCTAAGACTTTGGACTTTACATAAATTCCTAGAATTTAGTTGGGAATATTTTCTAATGGTACATATTATCCTATGATCAGTTGATGATGGAAATAGATATAGCACTAGTTGCAAAAAGATTTTAGATTCAGCTTTTTGTGAAGTGAGAATAAGTGATGTAGATTTCAGTTGTACTTCTTATGTTAAAGTGAAAATATGAAATAGGAAAATGTTCTTCAGTCAAAAAGTTTAGATGAAAAATTTCTAATAATTAAAAAAAGAAATTAGCAGCTAAGGACCCTTGAGAAAGCTTCTTTAAAACTGAAATTTAGTGACATAGACTTAGAAAGTTATGAGTTTGCAGCAAAAAAAAAGTTTCATACATCTGCTATCAAAGTATTTAAGAATACTTAGAGTATTTGATAAACCCTCTAATCATATGTAGAAGGATAATTATTATATGCAAGAGGGGGAGTGGCTGTTTATTCTCCTTAAAAGAAATATTGCTGCAGAAACTAACCAAGCACAGTTGTTGCATTGTGTGACTGCTAAAGGAAATTTTTTTTAAAAACAATTATATCTGGTTTAAATATTTTAAATTTAAAAGTACTAATTCCTAAATAAAATTTTTTGAATGGAAACATTGTTGTTTTATTTTCTATTACATATTGCCTAAAAGTGAATCAGATATACGTATTACAAAGTTATTTTTGAAATAATTGTAAGAAGTTTAAACATTGAAAACTAAAAATTGAAATTGGAAATTTGTATTGTCACACCATGTCAAAAAAATCTTGATTAAAAGAATTCATTGTAATTTCAAATCATTTTTTCCTGTCAAAAAACATTTTAATTTATTGATGAAAGTTATTCTTTGCTGCTTCATGGTTTCTAATTTTTTAAAATATTCTTCGTACTTTATTTGTAAATCTAATATTAAAAATTGACATCTTGGTACTGTATAAATACCTTCTATTGATTTTATTGGATAGCAAACACTAGTTCATGGTAGTTTAGTGGGTTGTCAGTTTTTCTCTAGCCTAAGGGATTGAGGTTCAAACCTCCAATCCAGTTACCTGAAGACATAAAAAAAATTGTCATTTTTAGGGGATTTTCAGTTTATAGCAAGGTGTATTATTATTATTATGCTAATCTCAATACTCAATATCACTTAAAAATAAAGCCAACACTTACAACATTCCACTCTATTCCAACATATACAATATCACTCTCTCTCTAAATTTCTTCTACAGAGAAGGTTCACCTAAAAAATTTGAAACCATACCCACAGTTGGTCAAAAATATACTTGATTGAGCTGTACCAGGCAGAGTTTCCCTATCCAAAACCCAAATAATCTGTGTAACTTATCAACATAGATTCAACATAGAACTCAATTTCCCCTGGCTAAGAACCAAATTCCTTGAATAGGACTCTGCTAGTGACTGATAAAAAAAAAAAAAAAAAAAAAAAAAAATCACCTGTCTCTTGTGTTTAATTCACTCTATGTGTATCAATAGATGGTCATAATTAATTAAAATAAGAATTCTGGTGTAATTAAAATTTTTTTTTTTTAAGGTTTCATTCAATGCACATACTGCTTGATAATTATATTTAACTTTCAGAATGAGTCCATATTAACCAGGAGACCTAACAGTGGAAATTTATAGCAACCAGTTTTTTTTTTCATCTTTTTAAATGTAATTAAAAAAAAAAAAAAATTTTTTTTTTTATTGAAGGGGTGAACTACTCTCTAGAGGGGTCAAACTCTGGACCTTTGCTGCGCAAACCTTTCATGCTGTCATGCATTCTATACTAATGTAAATCTTTATGCTCATTTTGCATTGTGTATGAGAGAGCCAAGATATTGAGCTATTAATTTTCCTAAACATTCCCATACTACAGTTATGTGGAATATTAGACTAAACAAATTAAGAATTTATAATAAGTGCAGTATTTATTTTGATTCCTTTATTTTTTTCTACTGTTAAAAGAATTACAAATAATCATTGGTACAAATGAAAAAGTTAACTTGATATTCACCAATTCTTGAAGATCATAAGTTCATAGCTGTAAATAAATTTAGATTTTTGATATATTTAATCTAAGGTGTACATATAGGGATATTTATGTTAAAAAACAGTAGTGTGAAGAAATAAAATTTAACCCTATTTTATCACAGATTCAGTGTTATGACTAAGTACTTGGTAATGGCTTGTGAAATAGTAAACAACCATGTTTGTGACAGTTAAAAAACTGTTAGGTGAGGTAATAAAACTTACCCCTTCATTAAGTTATGCCTCTTCAAAAGGTATACTTTGGTTTACATTAGAATACAATTATTGGTAAATCTTTCAAAATAGAACATGTTCACCAAAATAACCAAATTCCCTCTTAAGAAAGCTTGACAAACCATTATTATTATTATTTAAAAGATGAAATATGATCAAATCTACATTTACACATGTAGATTATTAAAATGTCATGCTCTTTGCATTGTTGTGTACGTATTTTGCAACATTGTTGTTAAAGGTAGTAAACAGATAAGCATATATATATTTGTTGCTTTATATACTTTTTAATAATTTGAGTTTGACTCTTCATTATATACTTAAATTTTTTTCTTTCTGGATAAATTAACACAATGCAGTTGTGGTAACTCCTCTACTTTAATGAAAAAGTATTTGATTTTTAAATTGTAAGTAATTTTTTTTTTAATAAAAATTTCTTTTGAATGATGTTTTTAATTTTTTCTTTATAGTTTTCAGGTTTTACATAGGAAAAAAAACTTGACACACTACATTGTTAATATGCTTTTGGAGTTTTTAAAAGACTTTCATTTGCTGAAGTGTGACCCTTTTATATTATAAAATAAATTTGCAGTCTTAAATATCAATATATGCATTATTATTTAATGGGTAGACATTTTGTTCATCTCTTTTTAAAGAGGTTATATGTATAGAGAGATACTATTAACTAATCAAAATGATTGGTTAACAAAATGTTAAGTAAGTGTAGGAAATTGGTTTGTAAATATACTAGAAATAAATAATCACTTAACGTGGTTTTAATAATAAGATTTTTTTAAACTCTACATTAGAAATTACAGTATTTTTAAGCAAATAAGTTTGATTTGATTAGTGATAAGTTGGTTAACACTAGTGGGGATTTATAAAAAAATAAAATTATAAATATAAATATTATTATTATTTTTTTTTTTTGTAATTGCTGTACTTTTGATTTTCTACATTTTAATGCTGAAATATTAATATCCTTTTTATTTTAAATAGTAGGTTCTCTTTTTCTGAATATGGAAGACTATTGAGTGATATGTAAAACTTTTACACTATATTCTTTGACACCATTCAGCGTTAAATTTTAAGTTTATTAAAAACAAGTTAATATTAAGATTTTTCTTGGCTTCAATATTGTTTAAGGTGAGGCTTCTGTTTAGTATTTAGTATTCAAGGTTGCGTAATTTTTTTAATAGAAAAATTTTTCTGGAAATTTACTTTTTCACATTTATAAAATTACTTCAAAATCTATTTTATTTCCTTTGCACCTTATTTTACGTGTCATTTCATGTCCTGTCTTAAATGAAAAAAAATTCCTGCCTTAATCTTGAATTTCCTGAAAATTTATATGCGAACCCCCATGGTCTTAAATTCAGCTTCCTAAAATGCTAGGTCTGGATGTGCAATGGTGGCGAAAATAAATCCTAAAAATTGTAGGAATGTCTTGAATGCATGCTAAAAGGGGAAAAAAAAAATTGTAGTTTTTTTTATTGTAAAGGCAGAGTTTGACATCCTTCTTGGCTTTTTTTTTAGATCTTATGAAAAAGATATTTTTCTAAGTCCTACATTGAAAAAAGAACAATAAATAAATTGCTGAAATTGGTAAATTGTAATCTTATAATTTTTTTTCCTTCTAAGTTCAAACTTAGTTTTCATTTGCCACAGCATCAGCAATCAGTTTAATATTAATAAAATTGCAGGTCTTTTCAAAATAAAAACTACAACTAATATTTAAAATCAAATTTTATTAATTTTTTAATTTTTTTCCCCACACGTTCACACTTGGAAGTACAGAAAAGATTTTAAAAAAAAATTTTTTTTTTTTTGGCTTAGAACAAATTAAAGCAGTTTCATTATAAAAATTCCCTCATTTTTTAATTCAGAAAACAACACTCCCCCAAACCCCACCTCAGTAATTTTAAGTATGTATGTGTGCTTGTGAATTCAGATAAGTGAATTAATCTGTATATGTATTGCAGGTTCTCAAGTCTGTGTCCTATTTATTTATTTCATCTGACTTAAAGCTTCATTAAAGTGCAAGAGAATTGTTTATGTAAAAGTGTACTGTGCCTTAAGATGTTATATATATGTGGTGATGTAAAATGCACAATAACAATAGAGAAATAAGACCTGTATCTTTAATTCTGGCCAGTAAAATAATTTACTAGGTCATGAGAATTACTAAAAGCCCAAGATTTCTAGTGCATAGAACCACTTTTTTTGTGTTTAACACTGTCTCTCCTATGATCATTTTGTTGTTCAGGCAAAATTCTATTAATTTTCCATCTCATTTTTTGTTCCACATTCTTGCTTTCCCTTAATTGTCTCCAAATCTTGGTTTTCCTTTCCTACTTTTGTGTTCATGTCCCTTATTATTATCTTAACATTTTGGTTTTAGCCATTTTCCATTATTCCCTCTAACTGTTCATAAAACTCTTCCTCTACTTATATTTTTTCTTGCCCTGTTGGTGCATATGACACTATTATCATCAATCTTCTTTGTGTGGAGCTAAACCTTGCCCACATCATTCTATCATTTACAGGAAACGACTCCATCAACATCGTTTTCAAACTTCCCTTCGCAATCAGGGCAACTCCTCTCTCATGTATTTCATTATTTCCAGAATAGATCACCAAATTTTCATTACTTATTATACTGCGCTCCTTCAGTCTGTTTTCACACAATGCTATAAGATTATATCCTCCATCTTCAATAATTCTTCTCACCTGATGAAACATTCTTTCATTCCATTGTGTAATTTTCAATTCTTGATTTGGAGATAGAGGTTTTTATTTTTTTTCCATCTTCAAGCTTCCTTCTTGGTTTTCACTGGAAAACTTCATTATACCTGGCCCACAGTCCTGATATGGGATCCGATCTGGGTTCTTCACAGTCTTTTCATATTCACACCATCTATTCCATTTCTGGATTCAACTGAACGTTTTGAGTTTACCATGCATTTTGCGACCACTTTTTTATACATTGATGGGAGGTTACTCCATCAAATTTAGGCTTGAGAGTGGCATGAGTTCCTCTTAAATAGGCAACCCATGGCTGTATTGGGCCATAAGAATACATAAAATTTATTAAAGCATCTTATATGAACAACATACAATTTCACAAAACATTGAATCTTGTAATGTGAGTGTTAGCTTATAAATATTCCTTCTTTTCGGTTGCGCACTAAGTGACTCATTCTTTTATTTTATTTTTCTCTATCTGTATGAATTCAAAATTTTATCCTCTTATCCAGGAAATTTCTAAATTCATCAAACTTAAAAAGTGTTTAACGGTAATTTGTACCCTTATGAAAGCATTTTCCTCGTTGAAATTTTATTTTTAACTTTACATTCATTTTTGACCAATTTTATAGTTTGTTGTGTAGCTTCCTGGTACACCATAATAGTATTTGCACCATTCTGACACCAGATTATTACAGTTTTATATATAGTAAGACTTGCATCCTCTGATGATGGTTTGATATCAGTTTTTTGCTTCAGAGAGGTGGATGACAATGACAAGAGAAAAATCTAGGATAACCTGATTTCTATTATTATGATTATAAGAACTAGACTAATCCATTGTGAGTGGTTTCATATTTTATAAGTGGTCCCTTGCGTCAAATTCACTTTTCTCTGTTGTAAAGTTGTACACAGCTTCAAGATTAGCAAGTTAAATTCTATTGTGGAATATTTAATACAGATGGACATTTCCAAATTTCAGTTTCAGAATTATTATTCGTATTTTATAAATTAAAAAATTGGTGAAGAATTCTCTTCCAAAGCTCTCATTACAGAAGGGAATGAGAAGTTTGTTGCATAGTTAAGTTTTAATACAGTAAACTCCCATTGATACTAAATACCAAACTGTAGTAAGAAAGTTTTAAATTGGGATAAGTTGTTCTTAAGTTGTCTTAATACAAAAAAGCAAATCCTGTATTTTTTTCAACCTTTAAACCATCAGTCAAAGATTGTAATTTTTTTTCTTTAAAGTGATACAATAAAAGACATTTTAAGATACAAAGACATGCTTCCATTTCTGAACAATCAACTCTACCACTCTTGAGATCTCCAACTACTATTCTTATTGTTCAGAATTGTATTCTTTTGACTTTGATAGAAGAATCATTTACAAAATTGAAGTAAAGAATTCTAGATTGGATTGGATATATATATATATATATATATATATATATATATATATATATATATATATATATATATATATATATATATATATATATATATATATATATATATATATATATATATATATATATATATATATATATATATATATATATATATATATATATATATATAGTTTTTCCCATATTTTCCCAAAAAATTTGTAATATGTTTGCTTACTTTTCAAAGCAAATCTTAAAATGTTAAATTTCTACCTTGGAATTCTGGTAATGTTTTTATTGAAATCAGCAAAATTTTTATTAAGGACGTTCAATTTATATTGGCATTATAAAATGCTAATAAATTGAAGAAAAATGAGACTTTTTAAGCTTGATAAAAATAATATTTCGGTAAAGGAAAATTTGCACTTATAATAATAAACACCTTTGAGTTTTGGAATCTGTTTCATAAAGACAGTAATCATTGCATATCCACACTTGCTTTCTGGGAAATTTAAGACCAGGTAGATACTGCAATACAACTTCTGAGGAAACTCAGTGACATGAAGGCTAGGATAGTTTTGATGCCTGATATGAAATGACCCATATGTAAGCTATGTGCAAATTAAGAGTTGTATAATATTTAAGTTTGAATAATTATAATTGGATTTCTTACTGGTATTTTATTATTATTATTATTATTATGTGCTATATAATTGCTAGTTTATATATTACAGCTTCAAAATAAAACTTTTAGTGACTTTCTAAAAATAAAAAATAAAAATAAATAAGTTTTATTGAATCGATTTTAAAATATTGTATGATTAGTAATAATTTTTGATAAAATGATAGTAAAAGTAAATTAAAGTATTGAGAGTCGTGCATCTGTTTCATTGTTCAAATTTATAATTAAAAATTATTGTTTGATTCTGTTTAATTTTATTAATAATTTATTTTTTAGGTTTATATCAGAGAATGAGTGAAGATAAAGAAACGACTGCAGTAATTACTTGCCAGACTACTAATCAGATACAAGCTGGACAAATACAGTCGAGTCAAGGTGCTCTCACAACAACACAATTCCAAACTGCGCAAATTCAGGCTAATCAAGGAACTCTTACTAGTACACATTTGCAAGCTGGGCAGATCCAGACTAGTCAAATGCAGACTGCCACAGCTACCCAACAAACCATCGTTCCTCAAGCTTCACCACAGCAAGTTCAACAGCAAGGAATTTCACAAAATAACATGGCCCAGGTAATGTCACAGGGCCCTCAACCTGCTCAATCTCCACACGCAGTAACAAACAATATGCCCACACAATCTCCACAACAGGCAAGTTTCTACATATGCAGAATTAATAATGTAATTAATCAATATTTAGACATACATTTATTTTAACCATTCAGCTAATGATATACTTCTTATATATATGTTTTACAGTATTATGTTCACACATCCGTTGGGACAGGTATGCAGGGGCCTCCTGCTATTGCCCCTGCTCCAGCACCAGCTGGACCCCAGACAACTACTACAACTACAGTGTCTGCTCTTCATCAACCCTTAATGCATCATCTGGCACCGCAGCCTCTTACTCACCCAGGAGTCTCTCCTTCACCTATGCCTCAGGTCAGAATATTTTAACATTTTTAATGATTAAAATACTGTAGATTTTGACTGAAAATAAATATATTAATATTAACTAAAACAATTTCCCTTTCCCCATAATATTAATTTTAGTTATTATTTACTTACAATAATTATATATTTTTTTCAGTTTTCACCACAAGTACAAGTTATTCAAGGGGGAATACCTGGCGCACCATATTTACAACAAGTATACCAGAATGCCCAAGGGCAGATAATAATGCCAAGTAACCTAACAATTCAATCAGCAACTGGAATGAGTGCCACACAGCTACAGCAGAGCACCCTGAATCCAATCAATTCTTCAATTCAGGTATGGATTTTTTTTTTTTAAAATATATATATATCCCCCCCCCTCCCACCTTGACTGACTGTGATAAATTCTTTTGAAATATTTGCAGATATATTTCTTTACTTTCTGTACATGCTTATTTATTTATTTTTTTTTTTTTGAGTGAGTGAGTGTTAAAAGTATTTACAACTTATAAGTTCTAATATAAGCTTCTAACCACTTGGAGATTAATGGCTATAAATATGAAGGACTTAATTAAAGTTGATTAAAATTTTGTCTTTTATAACTTTACAGGTAATCACTGCTGGCAAACCTTTTCAAGGGCAGATTACTCCTCATATGTTAGCTGGGGGAAAAACTGGGGTTATCCAACAAGGACAGACAAGTAAGCAGTAGTAATAACTTTGTCAAACTATAATCTCCGCAATTATTATTATTATTATTATTATTATTATTATTATTATTATTATTATTATTATTATTATTATTATATTATTTTTTTTTTTTTTTTTTTTTTTTTTTTTTTTTATTTTTTTTTTTTTTTTTATTTTTTTTTTTTTTTATTATTATTATTATTATTATTATTATTATTATTATTATTATTATTATTATTATTAGGCTATAATCATCCTACAATACCAACTTCAGTTGGCCAAACAGTTCTTATTGGACAACTCGGTGGTCAACTGGGTGTGATAAGTAGTCAACCTCCTAATATTTTGCCAGCTCATTCTTCAAATCCAAAGCCTGGAGATATGCATAAAGTAAATAATATGGTAAGTTTTTACAAAGTGACTACTTCGTTTCTTACTGATGCTCCTACTTTAAAAGTTTGTCTATAAATAAATAAAAAAATCTACTTCATAAGGTTGAGTTTAATATATAATATATATATATATATATATATATATATATATATATATATATATATATATATATATATATAATATATATATATATATATATATATATATATATATATATATATATATATATATATAACTATTTTGACAAATCAATTACTAATGTTAAATTTATAATAATATTAAGTATTTGAGATTAGTTTGTTTTGGAAATTTACTTAACCCTCGGTGCTTAACCAAGGTAAAAGTCATTTTTTTCTTTAATCTTTCAAACCTTAAAGAAAGAAAGAAAAAAGAAAAAAAAATATTATATATATATATATATATATATATATATATATATATATATATATATATATATATATATATATATATATATATATATATATATATATATATATATATATATATATATATATATTAAAAATTTCAGCAAGCTGCCACATTTGGACCTCTTCAGTCTGGTATAACATGGGCAACGCCTGGTACACTTCACTCTCCAACCCTTCTGACGGCCCAAAATCAGCCTATATTCATAAGAGGTACCCAGCCAGGTCAAGAAAATGTGTTTATTCAGAGTGCCCAAGCTCAGCCGATGAACCCTGGCACGTCAATGGTGCCTTCCTATTGCGACTATGACAACGGCTCAGCAAGGCAAACCACGTTCTGGAATGGAAGTTCAAGCCAATATTCAACCTAAAGTTTCCAACATGCGTCCTCCAATTCTTCCCTCCATGAGTGGAGCCCAAATTCGCCCTGGATCTAATGTGTCCACTCAGACTGCAGCAGGGCAGCCTATAGCTCCTGCTCAAATGGTGGCACCAAGATCCCAGGTACCAAAGTACTTTGTAAGTCAATGTTGTCTTTGTTCTCTCATTTTTAAGCCTAGCCACTGTAAGTTGATTATTACATTAATTATTCGTTTGTTTTAATGTTGAATATATATATATATATATATATATATATATATATATATATATATATATATATATATATATATATATATATTATATATATATATATATATATATATATATATATATATATATATATATATATATATGCACAAACTTAATTTTTGTTCATAAATAATCAAGCATGATTTTATCATAAAATTAACTGTTTAGCATTTAAGTACTTTTTAAAATTAGAATTTAAATATTAATTCTAATTAATTAACATATTTTTTAAATAGATTTAGCTGCAGTATGTTACCACTCTTCCTCCCCTCCCTCCCCCACCTCCTTGTTTAAATGTCTAAATACCCTAAATAATTATCAGTGTTGTTAATTATTGTTGAAGCATGTTGTTATTTTTATTATTTTCAATTTGTTTGTTTTTAGAGTTTAGATATTAGGAGAGTAAAAAAAAAAATTTTTTTTACTTTTCCTATTAGGATTATTTCTGTAGTATATAATACAATGGTTTAAAGGAGGAAAGTAGTAGGTGAATAGGTGTCCATTTTAAGCGGAAACTTTACATATGCTCCTTCATACATCTTCCAGAGGAGTTTTATGAATGTATATTTTCAATATTATAATAATGGTGAACAATCTGATGTGTTATATTAATAAAGTAGTTTAATAGATAGTCGTATAAAACTTAAAAATCTGTAAAGTATATATATATATATATATATATATATATATATATATATATATATATATATATATATATATATATATATATATATATATATATATATATATATATATATATATATATATATATATATATATATATATATATATTGAAAGATTATTTTAAGATCTACGACCATTCAACCGTTTGTGAATATGATCAGTTTTGATACCATATTTCTTTATATTTTTTATTTTTTTAATTGGTCCTTATTGGTTATATGCTGGGCTCAGCTGACGAGTGTTACGCCTCTTTCCACTCCATTATTAAACTCATTACTATTGAAAATATACATTTACGTAATCATAACTTGGAAATAGCTTGTAACGACATAATAGATTGTGTTTTATTTTCACTTACATACAGATTAATATTTCTTCCTATATATATATATATATATATATATATATATATATATATATATATATATATATATATATATATATATATATATATATATATATATATATCTAAAGGGCAAAGTACGTGGTAAAAACGCAAATAGCAGAACCAACCCTGCAATGTTATCGCAGCAGCAGCAGCAGCAACAACAACAACAGCAGCAGCAGCAACAGCAGCACACAACAACAACAAGCAGCAACAACAGCAGCAACATCAGCAGCAACAACAGCAGCAACAGCAACAGCAGCAGCAACAACAGCAGCAACAGCAGCAACAACAGCAGCAGCAACAACAGCAGCAACATCAGCAAACAACAGCAGCAACAACAGCAGCAACAACAACAACAACAGCAGCAGCAAATCCAACAACAACAACAACAGTCGAACCAAGCTATTCTTCATCAAGGATCTCCTCTTCCAGTTTCTGCTGCAAATTCAGTTGTAGGTTCTACGGCAACAGTTCTTCCTATAAGCTCTGTCCCAACAGTAGTTCAAGTGAATACTTCACAAAAAACAATGACACAGCCTTCTCCTATGGAAGCTATCACGAATTTAACGCAGAATAAGTGAGTTATTTTTATGTATACATGGTGTTCTATATTAATTTTTTTTTTGAGGGGTGATGGGGGGTTAATTTAAACTCATTAAAGTTAATTTTTTTAAAAATAGAGTATTCATAATGTTTTATATTAAGTTATTAAATCTTTTCTTAGTTATTGTGTTATTTCTTACTGAAGAATTCAATAAAAAATATTCTTGACATATTTTTTTTAATATGTTAATGTATGGACTTTTCTTTTAGGCAATTAACTTCTGTGCATCATACTGCTGCTTCACTTCCTTCTGCCAATCAAGCTGCAGTAAGGATGTCCACAACGCCAGCTTCAAATACAACAAAATGTCTAATAACAACTTCTGGGTCTTCATTTGCTGGCACATCTGCTCTTACTACTCTTTCAGCTGCTGTAGTAACAGCAGTTGCATCGCCTGTAGAAGCATCTCTTATGGCTTCTCCTCGTCTTTCATCACCGCTCCTTGTGTCATCTACGACCACAGCTGCAGCCACTTCTTTTCCTGTTACAACTCCCGCTGTTGTTCCATCGGTTGTTTCCTCCGGTGATGGAACGGGAACTGATATGGCTGTGAGGACAAGTGGCTCCTTTTCAGATTCGCAAATATCTGCCGAGAGCCAGCAGCATCAACAACAACAACAACAGATAAAAGTGTTTCCCCAGAAGACAGAGAAGTCACCAGTTAAGCATTGCATCTCTTCAGATGCTGGTGCTCTGCCAATAAATGGTATTACAAATGGGGTGAACTCAGATTCACCCTTAAATGAGGGAATGATTCTCAATGGAACAAACAGTAAAACTGATAAAATTAAAAAAGGTATAAACGATTTTGTATTTAATTAAAGCAACTCATTTTAAAGTAGTATTTTGTCCATTAAATGTAGATTTTGAATTTCCAAATCGAACATTTATATATTAACTTTTAGGTCACTTTGTATTTAGAAAGCATTTATTTTTTTGTGCAATGTTCAATTTTATGCACAATAGCTTTTTCTTTATAGAGGCTAACGATTGAACTATTTACTTTGCTCCTAGCAGCTTTTTCTTTCTTAATTAGTATAGTAATTGGTTTATTGCTTCTATCGTTAACTAAAGTAATTATGACAGGAAAATTAAGATTACAATTTATTTACTCATCAAATTGATTCTGTAACCTTTAGAACTCTATTTTAAATTTTTTTTTATAAGGGCTTAAATATATTTCTATTACAAAATTTGACCCCTTGAATGCTTGGTAAGGAACTCAAGTTTGCGAAATTTCATGAAAGGTTTAAAAACCTGTTTCATGTTTAAAGATTCTCTTTAAATATTTGGACATTTATTTTACAAATTCCTTATCTAATTATTTTCTCTCTTAATTTTTTACAGAACACGAATCTTCATCTTTGCCAAATGGAACCCATCATGGTAGTGAAAATGCCTCAATATCGAAATCATCTGCAAATCATACCCATAATTCATCATCATCATCTGGTCCTCCGAAGGCGATGGTGAAGCCACAGGTGTTAACACATGTTATTGAAGGTTTTGTTATTCATGAAGGTAAATATTAAGTTGCTTATTTTGTGTTTTTGTTTTTCAAAGATATTAACTAAATTTTGAAAACTGTAATTAAAGTAAGTGGTAAAAATGCTGCTTTAGTCAGTAGCATAGTTGATTTCTGACGATAATTGATTTATTGATTTGTTTCTCTTTAAAGGACCAGAGAACTGAAAATTTGCTGAGGCTCATCATTTTAAAATTCACGAAGAATTATTTAAAGGAATTTTAATTTGTTTACTTGTTAGTCATTATAATAGAAAATAATTTTATTGCTACTTTAAAGAGATAAATATTTCATATTTTCGATTTCATTTGCTTTATAAGTAATTTCATATAATTGTTTAGTACATTTAAGAATTAGGTTTTTCTTACCTCGGCAACTGCAAGTACGAAATAATAGTTGCAAAGGTCAATGTATTTGCTGTGTAATTAAGGTGTATATTTTTAAAATTCTTTTAAATTTGATTTTCTCCCCTCAAAATTACAAAATTAAGCACTACAAAAATTGGGTTTTTATTGCCAATGCTGATTTATATGTTATTGATGGTATGACATTAGGGATTTTCAAAACTACTTTATAGTATGCTTCCTGTCTTAGTAAACTGTACTCCATAGTTGTCAGAACTTTGAAACTTCTGTCTCTGCCTGTTAACTTTTACCTAGCTTCCTGTTAGAAGCTTGCTATCATTCAACTTGTACTTAAAAAACGGGATTGCTCGTAAACTTCTTAATTATTTTACCATAGCTAAGTTTTCTAAAATCTTAATTTTTCTAATCATATCTTTGTGTCAATTTCTTCCATAAAGTTAAGTTCTACTTATGTTCTTCATTCTTCTTTTTCAGAATTTTCAGTAAATACTTTTGCATTTTGGTGAATGTTTAGCTGTTACATTCCTTGAATAAGAGTTTCAAATGCTACCAATAAAGTATGATGACATCATTGAAAAAAAAAGAAAAAGATTCCAAACTTCCACTCTTTTGATATCTGTAACATTTCTCATTTCCTTTGTGGCTGCTTTATAATAGCCAGCTGTTGTAGATTAATCATTTCCTTCATTTAATATATTAATAGTGTTAAATTGATGTTCCTTAGGTTTTTGCTCGAACTTCTTTCTTGGTCTCTTCATAGCTGGTAAACTTATATGCTGATGACTTCTGGATAAAATTTTTAATTTTGAAAAGCAACTTAGCTATATAGCAGATATCTGACGTTTGATCTTATGTCAAACTGGGGCATGGGAAACATGGTCGTTTTCAATGCTTCAAAAACTTAGGTACTTCACTCATGGATTTGATAGGTTTATCTTCATTACTGTAAAACCTTTTGAAATGTACAACTTAAAAAAACTTTTTTCTATTCTTTATGTTTTTGGTATTTCCTTTCTTGGAAGGATTTCATTGTGGCTCATAAAACATCTTTCTAAGCTAGTTCTTTAATTCTTCGTACTACCCCAGTTGCTTTTTCTGTAAAAGGACTATATTCACTTTCTAAGGAATGTTACAATTTGGGGAAAATTTCTCACACTCTCGGCTCATCTCTAAGGGATGGAGTCTAAAGATCTCTCTTATCAGTTTTTCTCTTACTGATTTCTCCAATTTCTTCATATATATATATATATATATATATATATATATATATATATATATATATATATATATATATATATATATATATATATATATATATATATATATATATATATATATATATATATCAACAGCATCAGAACCTTTTCCTGTAAATAGATCTTCTATATTAAGTGACATAAGTAAGGTTAGAAATTCTAATAGCACAAATACAGCTACTGTTCTTCCACAAGGGTCCCATATTGAAGAGAAGCAAGAAATATCTGAGGATGATTTGTCAAGTAAAATATGTTTTTTTTTATTTTTAACAAACTATATATATATATATATATATATATATATATATATATATATATATATATATATATATATATATATATATATATATATATATATATATATATATATATATATATATATATATATATATATATATATATATATATATATATATATATATATATATATATATATATATATATATATATATATATATATATATAGAATTTGGAATTTTTTCTTAATGTTTGATTATATTTCTTTTTTTATCACTAATTACAGGGAAAGATAGCGTCAAGGGAGATTTAGGAAAATGTGAAGGTTGTGGCAAGGTTGACATTCGTTCGAAGCATAAGAAATCAAAAAGATTTTGTAGCCAATCCTGTGCTAAAAGGGTTTGCCACGCAAAATCTGAAGAGCCTTCACCTAAGAAGATGAGACTTGGAGAGGTTGAGGATGAGGTGGAGAAGAGATCGAATACTCTTCAGGAGGAAGTGGAGAGTGAAAATCGATCTGAATTCAACGTTGAGGAAGTAATATCGGAAGAGGAGTTACTGAGAACTCCCAAAGTGGATATACTAAAGTGGACTGTAAGTTTTTATTTCTTGTTTTTTGTTTTTACAGTTTAAGAATAGAATAAGCAAGAGCTTATACAAAGCTCTAAAGGAATGACTTCTTTTTATTATAGACTGTTAATTCTCATCTTTTCAATTTGTTACTTATGTGTAGTAAAATCTTGCTTAATTCTTAGGTAGGTTTTATTTACATATTTCCAATGTAGAATTATTTCTTCCCCAATATGCGCTATATTACAAATTTATATTTATTGAACAAGTAATTTAATGAAACCTCTTAAAAGTGCGATTGGAAATTCCCTGTAGCAAAATAACAATTTGGGAACTTAAAAATGCTTTTTCTCATTTTATATTTTGATGTTTGTCTACATATTTTCTTTACATTAGATCTAAAAAATGGTTAATTAACTCATCTTTTACTGCCATATTCTTATTCAGAATATTCTGGGTCAAATAGGAGTTCGTTCTTATTATAGTAAAAAATAAAAAAAATAATCTAACATGTAATTTAATGGTTTTAAAACCATAAAATTATTAAATGTTTCTTGTAATCTTATTCGTTCTTTTGTAACATGAAATATGACGATTAGCTATTTAGGGGACTGGTGGAAGTTTTTAAAGTTAAAAAGCGTAACAAAAACTAAAGAGAAATGAAGTTAAAATTTAATATTAATTAAAATAGATCAAATTGTTTTTTTTTAGTTAGTATTTTTGATTATTATTTAATAATATTTTTAGTATTCAAAATTCTGTTAACTATATATTTGTTAGATAAGTCCAATATTGAGGGTGTTTATTGATTTACAATATGAAATCATCCATACTATTTCCCGTCTTTATTGCGTTTCATTTTTAGTGTATATGAATCATATATGTATTAGGAATGTACAGTCGTCAACAGAAGTTCGTTCCTATTAAGCTGGAAATAAATATTTATATAAAATGGAGATCATTTCAGGTTCAGCCAATCACAGTTCAATTAAGCCCCGGTGAATGTTTTTATTTTCTTTTTATTCAAAATAGAGCTTTTATGAAATGATCTCCATTTTATATAAATATTTATTTCCAGCTTAATAGGAACGAACTTCTGTTCACGACTGTACCAAAATCATGGTATTGGTATCGGTTGTCATATCAATACTATGTATGATATATTCTTTACATAATAACCTATATTTTTCGTTTTAATTTTGTCAGGTACGCGATGTTGTGGAATTTATCAAGAACTTACCCGGTTGTCAAGATTATGCTGAAGATTTTGAACTTCAGGAAATCGATGGTCAGGCATTAATGCTTCTCAAAGCCGATCACTTGATGTCCGCCATGTCCATCAAACTTGGACCCGCACTTAAAATTTGTGCAAAGATTGAAGCCATGAGAGCTGATCGTAAAGAAAACTGACTTTAAATGGATGTTTTTAACATTTTTTTTTTTTTGTTTGTTTTCCGTCATTTGTTATTTATGTTTAGAGTTAACACTTATGAAAGTCATTTTTCTTGCCAAAATTCACCACTCACCAGTCCCAATATTTTAGGACTTTATGTATTTTTGTTGTCCAAATGGGAATATTCTCTGTGATCAGAATGAAAAAAAAAAAAAAAAAAAAAAAAACTCAAAGCGTCCAATAATAATAATAATAATAATAATAATTATTAATAAAAATTATTAATAATAATAATAAAAAATAATTAATACATTTGAGTTTGTAGCAACTTTTTTTAACTTTTATTCAATTTACACATAAAATAGAGAATAATATAAAATTTTATGTAGAAAAATAGTGAATTTTGGTAAGATGAGACTATATATATATATATATATATATATATATATATATATATATATATATATATATATATATATATATATATATATATATATATATATATATATATATATATATATATATATATATATATATATATATATATATTACTATTTTTGTAAAAAATAGAATTGTTATAGTTTTGTATATTTTTTTAACCATATTCTCTGCCTTTGTTTTTTATACTGATAAAACATGTCTTACTGAAGATATATTGAACATTTTTGTTTTGTAAATATGATGCTATTATTATTATTATTATTATTATTATTATTATTATTATTATTATTATTATTATTATTATTATTATTATTATTATAATAATAATAAAGCAATATTCTAGTCTTTAATTGTAACTATTAAAGTTATATATATATATATATATATATATATATATATATATATATATATATATATATATATATATATATATATATATATAATATATATATATATATATATATATATATATATATATATATAATATATAATATTATAATTATATTATATTTAAATTTCTTTTTGAACATACACTGCCTATACCTTTCAAGTACAATAATAGTAATGTACAGTCATTAAAAAAAAAAAAAAATAATAATAATATATAATAATAATAATAATAAATAATGGGTAATTTTTTTTTTTTTTTTTTTTTTTTTTTGTAGTATTTATTAATTTAAATATAGTTTTAAAAAATGACTAATAATAATAATAATAAAACAGGATGTATAGAAAAATGTTTTATGAATAATTTTTATATTATTTAAAAAATAGTAAACAAGATTTTATTAAAGCAAAACTGTGCTAGGGAAGTTAATTATTATTATTATTTATTATTATTATTATTATTATTATTATTATTATTATTATTATTATTATTATTATTATTATTATTATTTTTTAATTAATTTTAATAAAAATTTTAAAAAAAAAAATATAAAAAAATATATAATATATATATATATATATATATATATATATATATATATATATATATATATATATATATATATATATATATATATATATATATATATATATATATATATATATATATATATATATATATATATATATATATATATATATATATATATATATATATATATAATTTTTTATACATATTATTTTTTAACATGTAATTTAATTTGAAAGTGCAATCTTATGAAAATAAATTAATGTAAATAAATATTTATAATGTAAGAAATGTGTAAATTTATTTTGTAAACTTTATAAATGTTTTTTCATTTTGGAAATATTTTTGATTTGAAATATCCTTTAAAAATAATTTTGGATAAAATATTCACACCATATTCGGATCAATGGTTGACATGTCTCGTTGCTCTCGGTGTTTGAAAATGGAAGTAGGGACAATAAAAAAAAGGAAAATGGATGTATTTGTCTAGGTTTAAAGGGGTAAGGACAAAAAATAAATAAATAAGGAAGATGGATGATGTATTTGTCTAGGGTTAAAGGTCTGAACAGAGAAATTAAGAGAGTTGTAAGAACTAAAAAATTGGAAGAATGCTGCTAAAGAATTACAAAAACGTCAGTTGTATTAGCATAGTATAAGATTGATGCTACAGTTCAATATCAAAAGAGCGAGGAACACCCTTTTAAGAGCGGTGTAAGCTGAAATATTCCTGATATTTGATGTGTGCAAAACAGGCAAACGAGATCCTTATTCAAGCAACCTCTTGAAAGCATATTTATTGAAAAAATCGAAACTAAAAATGAATATTGAAAGAAAAGGAAATTCAAAAACTTTTAAGAATGGAAGAAACTTTGAATAGGTAGAGAGGAGCTGGGTCTTTGAAGCTTTAAAATTAATATTTCCATTTAGATTTACAAGAAAACTGATAAGAAGCCATTTGTTTCATATTTGCGTAATATTCGGCTTTGCTTGGGATGCTTTTCAAAGTACATCAGTGTAAGTACATATATATATATATTTAAGAAGATTAGGGAGTAGAACTAACCTTGAATATCACATTAAATTTAAAGGTTTGAGGGTGACAACAGGTATTATAGAGGTAGCAGGAAGAAAATTGGAGGAAACCTTTTTAAAGAGCGATGTTTGGAAGTCTGAGCCTTGTGCCTAATTTCTTTGGAAATTTTGGTTATGTCCCTACCCATAGTTAAAATAATTCATCGAAATGCAGAAGAGAATAGGATCAAGAACAAAGAAGGAAATGATCAGCCTAATACTCTATAGAAGCCAACAAGCCACCTGAGATATGGTTAGTGCATTTAAATTGTTTTTAAATATCTATTCTTATAGAATCTGGGATAATTCAAACTCTGGAAAGAAACGAGAAATAAAGGAGTAGGATTACAAGCTTTGAAGTTGAGAAAGGTCCCTTTTCAACTCTGGTTGGAATTAAGCATGCATCCTGTAGGAAGGAAAGTTCGAATTATTTTAAAGGATGTTAGTAATAATTAATTTTAAAATAGGGTCTCGATTTTTAAATTAATGCTTGAAATTTCGGTGTTTAAGTATTTATTGGTACCTTCAGTTCTTCAATCATCTGTTTTTGGGAATAAAGATTTGTAATGTCAATCCTGGATACAATTCTGGTTGATCTAAATGTTATTACCGATTTCTTTGTGTTAATGATTAAAAAAAGTTGCTTATCGATCGACTTTGTTACATGATTTTTCTCTGGTTTCATTAATTGTGTTGTGATCTCGTACACTTTCCAATTTTTTTAAAAAATTTGTTTTCATACAATCAGTTAATCATTGTTAATATATAGTTTTAATATCAAAATGCACTTTAATAAGTTGGAATTTTAGCTTGGGTGCCGAATACTATCAAGTAAAATCATGATTGAAATATTAAGTATCTCTCGTCAGTGAAAATTTAACCATCATATAATAATCTCATGTGGATATCGCTCTTTTTAAATTCAAAACCAAGGCATTTTAAAAAGCTGTTATAATTGAATGAAGTAATATGAATTTTAAGACTAGAATCAGCCATTTTATACCTTTCAAAATATGAAATTGCCACAATATTAAGTACACTAAAAATTAATTTTCATACCTTTCAGAGGTAAGGTCATTTATTCTTTTAATTGTAGAGAATACTTTCGAAAAGGCTTAAGAATTACAAGTGTCCAGGTCATTATTAAGTGAGAATTTGGGCAATGTGTTTATCTTGGTGGGGGGGAAAGTGGTCATGACTTCAAGGCGCTCTTCTCAACCAGTTTGATTTTTTAAGCCAGGAAGACAAATTTTATAATTATATTAAAGTTTTGCTTATTTTTAAACGGAGAAATAATCAAATTTTTTTTTAGAGAAACCAATTTATAAATTTCTGAATAGTTTTAACAATACTTTAATACACGTTTCAATGGATTTAATTTTTGCTCAATCACTTGATTTAAAAATGCATCATGAAAGCATAAAACATTTGAATATTTTTTTCTTACGCAGATGAATGTTGTACCCTGCAAATTTATAACCAAAGCCAATTATATCCTTTTATATTATGACCATTTTTTGTGACACTTGTTCAATATATATTTTTTCTAAGTACCTTCATTCTTTTGGTTTAAATAACATTAAAAAAAATATTTAAGAGACCAATTTGAATTTTTATTATAGGATAAATTAAAAAATAATGTATATAAAAATTTATTAAAAATATAATTTTAGATATTTATAAATAAAATATTTTTTCTAACAGGTTTTCTTAAATAAATTTGGTATAAAAAAAAAAAAAAAAAAAAAAAAATATATTATATATATATAATATATATATATATATATATATATATATATATATATATATATATATATATATATATATATATATATATATATATATATATATATAAAATTTTAATTGCGGCAGTTCAAAAAAAAATGTTGTGGTACAATTCCTTATTTCTTGGCCTTTTTGGCTGCAGGTTTCTTGGGTTTGGATGCTTTCTTGGCAGCAGGTTTCTTAGCAGGGCTCTTTTTAGCGACTTTTGGTTTCTTTGCAGGACTCTTCTTAGCTGCAGGTTTTTTGGCAGTTTTCTTCTTCGGGGTTTTCTTTTCAGCTGGCTTCTTGGCTACTTTTTTAGCTGCTGGTTTCTTTGCCTTCTTGGGTGCAGATTTTTTGGGTTTAGCTTCGTCGTCACCTTTGGCAAGTTTGAATGACCCTGAAGCACCAGCACCCTTTACTTGTTTAAGGGTTCCACTTTGCACTAAACGTTTGAGAGAAAGCTTGACTTGTGTGTTTGCCTGTTTTTCATCGACCTTGAAGTTTGCAACGATATATTTAACAATAGCTTGACGGGAGGAACCAGTTCTTTCTTTCAAGGCACCGATAGCTTGCGAAATCATAACAGAATATTTAGGATGGGTCGATGATTTCTTAACTTTCTTTGCTTTGGGTGTCTTTTTAGTTGCCTTTGCTGCAGGAGCAGCAGGGGTTTCTGTGGTAGCAGAGTCAGACATACTGAATAAATATGCAACAGTTAAATCAGTGAATGAATAAATGCTGTAACTTGCGTCTTTCTCTCTCAGGAGCGAATAAACGAATGATCAAGTTGCGAGATCGCTCATTCTATTTATACTGTCAACGTCGACGGAAAAGTAATTTTGAAGTTATTAGTCCCGTTTTCGTTGATTTTCCAGAGTAGCGAATAGGACATGTGTTAGTGAAAATAATTTGAAGAGCTCATATTTAAAATGTGAATCATTTACCTTTAGAATTTGTTAATCAAATTCATAGTTAAAAGATTAAATTTTAATACTATGAAAAAAATACGTTGCTAGAATATCGGAAAAAAATGTTAGACGGATTTTAATAGAGATGCTCGTCGAGAAAGTCACTACCTCTATTCATAAACATATTAATAACTTTTATAATATGACTTTTTGGGAATTAGTTTTTATATCAAATTTAGCCTAAATAAATATATTTTTAACCTTTTACATAAAAAAATTGATTTAAAACGCGTAATATTAATAATTCATTTCTAAATTTCAGGCAACTAACACAAATTTTTCTTCTCTGACCACGGAAGTAATCAGTGATTACAATTATAACAATGGTAATAAAACATTATTAAAACTCTTTAGAACATTAAAATTTTAGTACTAAGATTAAGATAACAGTTTTATTTAATGATTATAAAAGAATCAAAATCTAAAATTTAGTGACAATAGTTTAAAAAGGATAAAACCATTATGACTCCTATACTTTTCCCATGCATCTTAAGCCGAGGGCAAGCCAGTCTTCAGATAAACATATATATAAAAAAATAGTATTCAATTTCAAAAGAACTTTTTTTATAACATTTATGGTTCTTTATTAGGTTTTCTAATACATTTTATCTTTTATCTATAACAATAGCAACCCAATGTTAGTATTATTAAATAAAATAACCCCCTATTATAACCTCATATTTCATGTTCAGTTGTCTATGGCCTTTATGAGCACAGTTAATAAATCTCTAAAAAAATTAATATAAAAATATAACCCCAATCTGTTCCTTATTTCAATTTGATAAAAGGGTTGTATAATGATTATTTTATGAAATAAGCAAAATATTTTCGTAGGCAAAATAATTATAGAACAGTTAAAAAAATTATATCATAACTAAGTGGAATGATCGTGAAGGTCTATGATAGCATAATTCCCTTGCAACGCAAAAAAAAAAAAAAATAAAAAAAAAAAAAATAAAAAAATAAAAACTAAAAAAAAAAAAAAATTTTAATAAATATATATTTAAAATTAATTTTAATGTTATCAAAGCTTAACCATTTTTCAACTCATATTAATATTTTTTTAATGCAAATTATACAAAAATAGAAAAAAAATAATTTAGTTGCTATATATATATATATATATATATATATATATATATATATATATATATATATATATATATATATATATATATATATATATATATATATATATATATATATATATATATATATATATATATATATATATATATATATATATATATATATATATATATATATATATATATATATATATATATATATATATATATATATATATATATATATATATATATATATATATATATATATATATATATATATATATATATATATATATATATATATATATACAATCATCTGTGGGAAGATCCTTCAGCGAGTACAGATAACTGTGATTAAAAAGAATGATAAACCGAACGGATAGAAAGATAGAATTAAGGAGAAAAAAAGAAAGAATATATAAAGAGAAAAGGAGAGAGAGAGAGAGAGAGAGAGAGAGAGAGAGAGAGAGAGAGAGAGAGGTTCTAATAGCTATTTCAGGAAGATATATATATATATATATATATATATATATATATATATATATATATATATATATATATATATATATATATATATATATATATATATATATATATATATATATATATATATAAATAAAAAAAAAAAAAAAAATTTTTAAATTTAAAAAAAATGAAATTTATTATATTATTATTATTATTATATATTATTATTATTATTTATTATTATTATTATTATTATTATTATATTATATATGAATTAAAATATTTTAAAAGCATTATAGCATATATATATATATATATATATATATATATATATATATATATATATATATATATATATATATATATATATATATATATATATATATATATATATATATATATATATATATATATATATATATATATATATATATAAAATGTTAAAATTTTATTTAAATAAAAGGTTGAATGAATTGTGTAATATTAGTTTTTATTTCCATTTCTTTTTTTCTAAATTTTTATCCTAAAACTCTTTAAATAAACCAGTTTTCAAACGAAAGGTCAAATTTTAAAGGTCAATTTACAGGTCAGGCGTATCAAATGCGTACAAGATAAACGAAATGAGAGAACGCATTCTGGTACGTTCTGGATTATATTTTTAACCATATTTATTTATAATTTGGGTACTTTGGGTACTTTTGGTACTTTTGGTACATTTTTGGGCACTTTCGGTACCTCTTTTGGGACACGTTGGTACTTCTTGTGTTTATTGTTTTAATTATCATTATTATTTTCTCTTTAACAAGTAAATTATTTTGAAATTTTATCGTGCATTGTTTGATGACCATTTTTTTTATTTTAAATTTTTTTATTCAATATGATTACTTTCATAAAAAAATCAAATAAAAACTTTTGCACAATTTGAGATGGGTTTTAACCCATATATTACCGTGGGCGTGCAAAATCGTACCTTATAATACAGGTTGAATTAGGTTCATTTTTGCCATTTTATGCCGTATTGGTCATTTTCTTTTTTTATTATATCATATCCCGCATTTGGTATGATAGACTCGTAAAATTATGATGTAGAAATCTTTATATTAATGAGAGAGAGAGAGAGAGAGAGAGAGAGAGAGAGAGAGAGAGAGAGAGAGAGAGAGAGAGAGAGAGAGAGAGAGAGAGAGAGAGAGAGAGAGAGATTTTTTGTTGAAATTAAAAAGAAAGAGGACCTCGATTGATGATTGCGTGCATATTCGCCAAGTATTTCAGAGAGTTTGGTGAATACCCTTCGCACTGCCCGAAAGAAGAGTAGTTTATTATACTCCCGAAGGTATTATGCCCTTAGTTGATTAATAATAATTATCTCTCTCTCTCTCTCTCTCTCTCTCTCTCTCTCTCTCTCTCTCTCTCTCTCTATATATAATATATATATATATATATATATATATATATATATATATATATATATATATATATATATATATATATATATATATATATATATATATATATATATATATATATATATATATATATATATATATTATATATATCGGCATCCGCGATAGGCCTGGCCCAGCCAGCGGTATCTGCCGTGGGCCCAAGAAACCCAAGGATCTTCATAGAAAGATCCTACTGACAGGACGAAAGTCCTACCTGGGGTAAGGTGAATATATATATATATATATATATATATATATATATATATATATATATATATATATATATATATATATATATATATATATATATATATATATATATATATATATATATATATATATATATATATATATATATGTGTGTGTGTGTGTGTGTGTGTGTGTGTGTATGACCCCAGTATTTTCTTATCAAAAACCGGGACAGGATAGAAATATAATCGTAATTAAATCCACTCAAGCTGTGTTATATCTCTTATGATACCATATTATTTAAATAGTGATCAAAATTAAACAGCTGATTAATAATAGTGAATATTATGAGGGTCATGAGTCGTGAGTCGCATAGATTAAGTGTGACTCGTTCCACGGATATTTACTATGCTCGTACTCATGAGTCGCACAAACTTGTGGTAAACTTGTTACCTTGAGTCGTGACTCGTGACTCGTGCTCGTGGTCAAATTGTTTGCGTGAGGCCTGAGGGTTAGTATACAACTGAGTTCGCTAAGCTGATAAAATTTGCATGATTGTAATAGGGAACATTAACTTTAAAAAAAAAAAATTTTTTTCCTCCTTCGGTAGTATTTTGTTTCCAAAATCAATATTTAACTGATAAATACACATTAGAGTTCTGAAACGGAAATTTAATGAATTTATTTTAAATGATTTTTCCACAGTGATCTTGTCTTTACCTTAGTTCAAAAAATTTAATAGTTTCATAAAGATTTCAAATACTTATCCAATAGGTTGGATAGGGATATAATTTGGATATTTGACCTATATTATAAATAGATCTAATTCTTTTTACATTTGTTTTGACATAGGTCGTGCTTTGATTGTAGGTTGTTGTTGTGTAAAAAATAAATAAAAATAAAAATAAAATAAAATTTACATGGTTAACTTCCTTGGGAGTTGTGGCTCTGGTTAAGTGTTGTGGATATATTTTTCTAAACTTCCTTTTAAATTACGAGTACTAAGGATGGGATACTGATTGAGATTAATAATAATAATAATAATAATAATAATAATAATAATAATTTTTCCTTTTAATTTTTGACCCCAACTGTATTTCTATGTTTTTAAAATTCTCTCTTTACAGATCCTTCAGCTTCTAGCATTGCATGGCCCCATCATTTTAAAATTATCCAGCTACAGTTTTTTTTTTTTTTTTTAAATTAATATATACCATCCGTATAATTTGGATCAGATATTAAAATTATGTACTGAAATGAATTTAGAGAATTTCTTTTTGACTGAGACAACTTTGTTTGTACCATGTGGCTTCTAACTCTGCTTTTTTTGTACTCAATTATAGTGAAAGGCCAACACTTGAACTTCTTTTACACCTAGTAACCTAGTACTCGTCCATTACCACTTTAATTTGTTTATTCTAACTCATGTCAAAGTTTATCAACTTAAGTAATATCCATCTTAAAATTTTAGTATTTTTGTGTTTGTTTCTACAATATTAAATCTTCTTTATATTGACTTTTAGGCTTTATATGCTGTATTCTGGTTTGGTATATGGCAAGTCTTAAGCCGAAGTATCCTTTTAATTGTATATTCATATATTCTTTTGTAGATCTGATTACTGTTCAACTGATCCTTTTACTCAAAAATAGATTCATTCTATAACATGATGCTACTAATGTATTAAAATTATTTTCTTGCTATTTGAATCACATTGTTGCATAGAGGAAAAGATGACAAGTGAAGTTAGAGAATTTTTCACAATTTTTTTTAATTATAAAGAAAATCGTCACCGTAATTTGAAGATTTTATGAATTGACATTCTTCTGTGTTATTATTCACTACTTTTTGTTACTTAATATTAACAGCTTGGACTTTGTTGTATATTACACCAAATTTTTTTTGATTTTCATATGTAGATATGTTCTAAATAGGTATATAAATATAGTTCTTCAATCAAGAAAAGTTAAAAAAATCCAAATATATCTGTGGGAGATGGGAGTTCACAAGCTTCAATACTTTCATACATAACGAAACCTAAAAACCTATCTGTTCAGGTTTTTTTATAGGTCTTTGTTTCAATATATTGTAAGTTAATGTATCAAAAGGTTATTGAGATGTTGTGCTCACCCATTAAGGACAGTCTCTCTGATTTAACCCTATGTCTAATATTAATCATTGAGTAACCTTTTCAAAGAAATTTTAATAATTCAGAACACCCATCTGGATAAATAAATTAAAAATAAATAAAAAAATAAAATAAAAAAATAAAAAATAATTAAAAAAAAAAAATGTCAATTGAAAAGTGAATGGTCTCTTGTCTATATATATATTGCTATTCCCCACTATTCTCCATTCTGTTCATCTTTCCTATTACCCATCAAATGACAATTTGACAGTACTTAATAAAGAACTGCTAATGATTTCAAACATTAATAATATACACTGTTTGTATATAATAATTTGCAAATGTAATATAGATGTGAAAAGCAGTATTTATAAAAATAGAAATATATTTTAATGGAGATGTGATATGAATCTATTTTCAATAAAAATTTTACCTAACTTTTTAAATTTTTTTTCTGTTATCGAAATGCCCCTTTGCTTATATACTATTTTGTTAAATTGTTAAAGAGAATCTCATAATATGCATAGTACACTAGTTTAAAGTAGAATGTATAATAGTATTGAATTTAAAAATGTATCAAGATTTAATTTGAGAGAATTTTATAGTTACGTATCCAGAAATATTACATGACAACAAGTACTAAATGCAATAGTGTGAAATAGTATGTGAAACAAATTTTGCAGGAAAAGTTTTAAAATTTTGTACGCAAATTAATTATTTAAAAAAAATTGTTTTGGTTATTATGTTTTTTAATAAATTTTAAACCATATATATTATTTATTATTTTGATTTCTAATTTTAAAGTATTTTTTTTTGTACAGTTGTAAAAGCTATTATTGTTTGGAAAAAAAAAATGACTCACAGAGATTTCCGTTCTGATCCAAAAGCATTACTTGAAAATGTTGATGGATCTTTGTTGACTTTATTAAAAGAAAAATTAATTCAAAGTAGAAACTGGGAAAAACTTGCAAGAATTTGTGAAAATTATGAAGGGAAGAGAGTTTTCAGGTATCCTGAAATAAAATTAATTTTTGTTGCATCAATAACTAATTTTAATACTTTGAGAATGTTTACGCTATATATATATATATTATATATATATATATATATATATATATATATATATATATATATATATATATATATATATATATATAATATATATATATATATATATATATATATATATATAAGTCAAACAGATATAAACAGAATGACACATAAACCATCTCCTGAAGAAGCTTTTGTAGAGGAACTACTTAAGAGAAATGTTACAGTAGAATACATTATTAGTATCTTAAAACGTGCAGAGATGTTTGACTTATTAGTAATTATAGGGAAAGAAGGTAAAGTTTATTTTTTATTTTTCCCCCACCAAGCTTATACTTCAAAAATAAATTTAGAGACTTTCTCGGTAGGAATTGGGCTAATGACCCTCGCTGTACCAGTTCAATTCATTATTACATCTAGCGTATGTGCTAGTTGGTTCATTGTCATTATTTTGCTTAAATGTTATAACAAAGTTGTTTTTAACAGTGGACAAAAGTTCCATAACTCCTCATAAATGTAATTTCAGACACAGCTAATACCTTTTTTATATGGCTACAGTGTTAGCCAAACAATGTGTAAAATTGTTTTTATGATATATGGTGTTTATTTAAAACATGGGTAGTTTAAATAACCGATTTTAATCTATGAAAATGGGGGTCCAGTTTATGTAGTGTGCATGTACAGAAATGATAGTTTACAAAATAATATACCTTATAATCACTTACCTAAAGCATATATGAAACATACTTTTGAAAAACAATTCCCATGACCTTTTATCACAAAATGGTGACCGTTTCTTATCAAGTCAGTTTTTAAACTTTAAGAGTTATATGCATTTAGAAAATAATTTCTTAAACTTTTAAGATTCTTATGTATCTGTACATATTTTTGGTGTAATGTCATATTAAACAGCTTCCTTACAATATCTTCTTAAAAGTTGTTTTGGGAAATTGATTTTTACTTCATGTATAATGAGTATTGGTTAATGGTCACAAGACCTCGTAAATAACAAAGTTTGTAGAAAGTTTAAATTTCATTGTTAATAATTAAAATCTCAACAGGATATTATTATCATTGTAGCTGGGATTATTTTATTACTATTAGTTTAATTTCTTTCCTTCATCAGAGAGAGCTGAAATTGTTAATCAGTCTGTTACTGGATTGAAGGAAGTCAAACTCGATGATGAAGTTAAACTTACAATGAATGTAACAGGAATCCCATTGCCAAGTTTTCAGTGGTACAAAGGAGAAGACCCAATCCCGGAATCTACTTCAGCTACTTATTGTATAAACGCTTTTGAGTAAGTATGACCAAAATAAACTATGAGAAGCCTTGCCCAATAAGTAGTGTTGTGATTATTTTATTTTTTTTAATAGTTTTTTCACTATTTCATCTTTGTATATGTAATTAAACTGTAGTAACTTACTTCTGATTTTAACTCCATCTTTTGCATGCCTGTATTGTATTGCTATTTACTTTTGCATATTATTTTAGTTTTCTATATTTAAATTAAAATGAATCCTTGCATTTCCACCTCACTTTTTTGTACCTTTTGACCATAGTGTTGCAGCTGTATACATAACTTTCCGTTAAAGTATTGAAAGCTATTATAATGAATCACTCTTTCGTCTGCTTTATTTTTTTTTCAATATTTTCTAAAGTGTTAAGGACGAAGGCATTTATTTGTGCTTAGTGAGGCAGTTCCTCAAAGAAGGAGATTATTTATTATGGTCTTCTCCTATTCACTTATGTGTTAAAGAAGACGCACCTTCATTTCTTGATGGACCTGAACGAGTGGTTGATATTCAGGAAGGGCAAGAGGTAAGTTCTTTTAGTTTATGAAAAATATTGTCAAAGTTCATCATCTCCTCTCTAAACTCTCTTTGCCGTATTTCATTGCATGGCATGTGTAAAAGTAATTTATAAAAACTTGGCTTTCCTCATAGTATGATATATTCATTCTGTAAAATGGTAAATTATGCAGATTTGTCATCAGATTTTCTTATTTATCATTTGTTTTTCATTTGTTGTAAAAAGTTGACTTAGAGGTAAGCAACGATGCAAAATATTTTTAAAACCTAAAATAAGTTTATGAAGCTTTTGACTTTAAAGGTAAAAGTAGCTTGACAGGTGATATTATGGTTTGCTTTAAGAGTTGAAAATGAAGTGACATAATATTATAATTAGCTTAAAAAGATGAAAAAATGAATGACAGATGGTATAATTGGTGAACGTCGAAAGAGGTGATAGGTGGTATTAAAGATAAAAAAGGAGTCACCTGGGATAATACTGATGGTTTTAATTAAAACATTTATGGATTACATATTTCAATATCATTATCTTGATCGTATTTCTTCATGTTTATATTTTATTTTCAGCTACTGATTAAATGCGCTTTTGATGGTTATCCATGGCCAACTTATTCCTGGGTTAGGGACGGGGAAATTTTGACAAGTGGAGATGTCGAACCAGTTTTTAAGGTAAGAAAAAAAGACAAAATTATTTCTGAAAATGTTCAATTAATTTCTATTGGATTGTTTAAAAATGTTGTTAAATTTTGGCTCAATAGATAAAATATGTTGGATAAAGTTTGATATACATTACTTAATCAGAAAATTTGAAATATAATCAAGTAATGCTTTAATGATAACATATTAGATATTGCCATCTATTGTATTGCTGTCACCAAGACTTTGTATTAGTTTAAGTATGGTTTGGGTAGGTTTTCATTAACTTTGAATGAGGAGGTTTTTTTTATTTTTTATTCTTCTTCTTCTTTATAATTCAAAAAATTAAAATTTTTATTTATCTGATTTCATAATATTTATTTATTTATAAAAGTTGATTATTCAATTTTAATCATTTTCTTAAAAAAAAAAAAACTTATTTTTATTTGTATTTCATTTTGTTATTGTTGTGAGAGAAAAGTAATTACACGTTTATTAAAAATTCTTCTAACAGATTGAAAATACACGGTTGTCAGATACAGGAGTCTACAAATGCGTTGCCAGAAATTATTTGGGAAAAGCGGAATCTAATCCAGTATCTGTTGAAGTAAGTTACGTTACAATTAACGAAGCTGTACAATTGTTTGGGTAAAGTTTGCATTCTCATTTTGCTATTTTATCCATATCAATGTAAAGACCCAACTAAATTTCAGGCCCCTCCTGAATATAAAACTTAGGAAACGGTATATATATATATATATATATATATATATATATATATATATATATATATATATATATATATATATATATATATATATATATATATATATATATATATATATATATATATATATATATATATATATATATATATATATATATATATATATATAGGTAAAACCAAAAAGGAAAAAGCAGCAATGTACCCCAGATTATTTGTCATCCCTTTTTATGTGAGGAAAAACCGGAAAGAACAATTGGCCAGTCGTTGATTCTGGTTTGCAGTGCAAGATGTGCTCAAAATATTATGTTTACGTGGGTGGTTAATGGCAAAAGCTTAAAAGGTACGTTATCTATTAGTTTGGAGCAGTTATAAATAAATAAATGTTTTTCTTTAATCTTTGTTGAGTCAATGGAATGTGCTTTTTATTATTATTATGATTATTATTATTATTATTATTATTATTAGGTCTTTCTTCTGAAGATTTTCATATTTTTATATTAAGAACTCTAATTTTTATTTTATTTGGTGTAATATATTCTCAAGTGTTGAATTTATTTAAATCTTTAAATGTATTTTGAATGTCGTGATGAATTCTTTGTTTATGTGTATTTAAATTGTTGTTTTTATTTTCTTTCATATATATATTAAAAGAAGAAAAAAAACATGAATTTTATTGTTTAGGAGAGCTTGCCACATATTGATTTTCAGGAACGCAGAGTAGTCGGTACACAATCATGAGTTCGATGTCGCCTCCAGATTACAATTCGAGTTTAGTGTATACCGTAGGGGAAGATAATGGCACGACACTCAAAGTTCTCTGCGTTGTTAAATCAGCTGATTCGAGTCAGTTTTCTGACGAAGTTAAAGTTAAAATTGTTTCTAAAGATTCTTCTTCTATTGAATATTTTGGTAAGATATTTTCTATTATCTTATTTATGAATACATTCTATAAAAACTAGAGATTTTTTTTTTTTAAATTTCTTCGAGTATAAAAAGATATATTTGCTTTTAAAATCACACTTATTCCGAATGACTGATAAGACCATAATTATTGATAGTATTAGAAATCGTCCATTTCCTTTTATCCTATGAGAATATCAACTAGTTAATCCCATAATCGGTTATTGAGTGTGATTATGGATGTCTGACATCCACATATTAATAAAAGTGGATGTTTGGGCAATAATTTTAGATGTAACGGACATCGCTTGGTCTTACCAGCAATGCTTAATGAAGATGATAGATATCGGAAAGTTACGTTAAAAGGTTATACCTTTAACTTAAATAATAAATCCTCTTTAAGAGAATATATTTTGCACAAATACTTAATTTTTTTAAATAATTTTTTTTAAAAAATGATTCCTGATATTTTTAGGTTGTATCTTTATAAAGAGATAACATTGGTGGTATTTTTGTAATCTTGTGTTGGAATTGTTGTTTAGTTTTTAAAGGATTTATTTTACACAAGTTTCGGAAAGATTTGCAGGATAAATATATATTTTTTTTTGCTTTTATGTACAATGACCTTTAGTTCTTATTCCATTATAACAGTTGTTAGTATATAATTTGATAATAAGATTAAATAATACAAGGGTAATGAAAGTTTAAGATTATGATGCATGGAATAAGAGTAAAAACAAAATTTTTTTTCCACAGCTGGATCAAAATGGGCATTACTTATTGCAAATACTGATTACAACATCGATCCTCTTCCTCCTCTTTTCACACCTGCTTCAGATATGGAGAAATTGGCGAAAGAGCTTTCGGAAATGAGTTTTCATTGTTTGATGCTAACTAACTTGAATTTAATTGAATTAAAGAATTCTGTAAAATTCTTTTCAAGTCTAATTAAACCTGGTGATTATGGTAAGAAAAATATCTTTGTCATAACTATAAAAATATGGAGGTTATTTACTTGTTGTATTTGTTCCTTATTTATTTTATATTTTTCTTTTGATGATAAGTGTTAAAGATATTTCCTTAAAACATTTTATTTCTAGAGTAAAATGTTATCAGTTGAGATATAGTTTTGTTCATATCACTATATAATATTGATCATCATTCTATCTTAGCAATTGTAAATTTCAACTGTGGGAGGAATGGGAATTTTATTTAATGGTTTAATCTTTAACCTCGAACCTTTACTCTCTGGAGGTAGATTAAAATATAACTTAGAAATGGGAAAAATTAAACAAATCAACTAGATTTACTCTTAGTAAGTTATTAGTAAGCTATTTGCTACTTTGTACTCAGTTTAATGAAAAAAAAAATATTTGAAACGAAACATCAGTGTATTAATTTATGACACAGATAAGCCTTTCACTTAACCATCCATGTATTTTCTTTTGAAAAATGTACAAAAAAGGATAAATATATAAAAAAATTATTTTATTTTTATTGGTGGTTGCATGTTCTGTAAAGGGGCATCAAAGACGTGGGAAATTTGCTACATTATTATGAAATGATTTAGTGTCAGAGGAAAATTGTAAAAAATTGAGCAGTAGGTGCTCGATATGACTTAAACTACACTCATGGGGAAAAAAATATATATATATATATATATATATATATATATATATATATATATATATATATATATATATATATATATATATATATATATATATATATATATATATATATATATATATATATATATATATATATATATATATATATCCTTAAGCTGTTTTTTGTTATGCTGGCCACGGCTTGTTCAGCGGTGTAGATTTTCTTATGCCTGTACCAGATCATAATTCAACAACAGAACTTGAAACTCTATCGTCTGTGTGGGTGAGGAGTGTTTTGCAGAAGAATGATCCGGCATTGCTCTTTATAGTACTGGACATGTGTAGACATATTCACAATGCTCCTATTAATGGGTTGGTAATTTGATATTTTAATGTAATTATTATTGTTTATAATGTCGGAACTAAGTTGTACGGATTAAATTGAAAGTTTTTTTTTCGTTTTGTTTTCTGAAGGCGAAATATAATGGAATTAGAGAGTTGAAGAAAAGCATTGGTCGAGAATTATTTTTGTAAAAAAAGTTATGAATGGTAGGGATAGAAGATGAAAACATTAGGAAGCGAGTCAATTAACATAACATGTAGAAAAGTTAGGAAAGTTTTAGGCAATGACGTAAACATTTAATGCGAAACGTTGGCAGGGAAGAAAATGGGAAAAAGGACGTCAGGGTTGAGCTTTTCATTTTCATAAATGGCAACAGATATTGAAGAAATTCAATAGATCGAATGTATAAATGTTAGTCCTAAGAGTAATAGTTTTAGATGGAGGTGGAGTAAATGTAGAAGAAAGTTTGAATATCAACTTTGAAAGTGAATAAAATTCGAATGACTCGAAGAAAGTTAAGAAATTGGAAGTTAGGCAGTTCTTATGAATTTCATTTCGAGGCAAACGCACGAGATGATTAGTTTAATACAGTATTATTATTTGTTGACCTTAAATGTTCTATCAGAGATTCGGACCGGCGCCTGAGTGTGAAAACATTATATTTATCGTCATAATAAAAAAAATTATGAAGAGAGAAATATAAACTGGAAAAATTGGAGTAGGTAAAATAAAAATTTTTCTTTATGCCTACTGACAAAATTTATTATTATTATTTATTTTATTTTAAAGGAACGAAAGCATTGTAAAAGGACCTGCAAAGAGGAACTGTGTAATCTTAAATGCCACAACCGAAGGTTACCAATCCCTCGAAGATCCTAAGAAGTCGTCGGTATTAACAAGTTCTTTAGTGAAACATCTAAAAGACAAAGTCGATTTGGTGTCTATGGCCAAAGCCATTTTGAGAGGCAAGATTTTATATATATATATATTTTTTTTTGTTACATTTCTTTCGTAGGTACTTAACTTTAAATACATAAATTTTATAACAAATTTGAGGATATATTTAAGAATTATTTTCCTTTGCGACTTTCCTCCATTCCCCACCAAAAAAGAACTAATATACAAGGCATGTCCACATTTTTGGCTGGTGTATTTTGGTTTGTGTGGGTGATAGCTCATCAGTCACACCGTTCATATGTTTGTAAAATTCATAAAACATGGTTATTCCTCTTAATTTTATTAATCAAAATTTTCTGACAAACTTTAGTTGTTAGGTGTCATTTTTGTTACTAAGTATAGCAACCTTTTTTTAATTTCAGTACAAGAAATAAAATTAATGATTAACATATCTTTAAATTATTATTGTTTATTTTCTACCTTCTATATTGAAGTTTATGAATTTTTTCCTTAAGATGTTGCTCATATGTCCCCCTACGTCAGAAGTGAACAGATTCCAAAGTTGGACGTCAACCTCTGTGATAATCGATCTTTGACAGACCCACAAAAACTGATAGACGGTAATTGAAATATTATTATTATTATTATTATTGTGATAATCGGGCTATGACAGATCCACGAATACTGATTGACGGTAAGGTAAAAAATAGAAAGAATGATAAAAGTATGAAGCACATACAAATTGTCTTAATCTTACAGGCTTGTGATGCCTTATTCATACTAATTATTCTTGAGCAATATTATCATTAAAATTTTTATTATTGTAAATATAAATGCTTTTTTAAATATCTAAATAAAGTATTTAGAATTTAATTATTTATTACTGTTTCAGGGCAGAAAGAATTGATATGGTCTAAATTGGTAGAATTACCTCACGACAGGAAAACTAAGGTAAGGTATAGTATACTAAGCCGGTTATCCTAGAGATAAATCTTTATATCAGACAGGGGGGTAAAATATTTCAGTTGGGTGGGTACTGGATATAGTTTTTAAAACGAGAATTATTGTTTTTAGGCTTTTTTTTTTAATATTAAATGTATACCAAGGAATAGTTAGTTCTAATTTTTTGACCCTGTACTTAGATGTGGAATTTGAGTGGACTCAACTTGATTCAGTCTGAGCTAAGAGTGTTAAGGATTTCATTATTACATTATAGTGTAGGAGTAATTAGCGATAAGATAGTGTTAGCATACTTTTCTACCTTCATTTAAAAATAGTGTTTATCGTTATATTTTTACTTTATATTTTAGAAATCGCTTCATATGAAATAAAATAGGCCAATATAGAATATCACCCCCTACCCTCCCTAAAAAAAACCCTCCCATTACATATTTTCTTGATTCCTTCCCTAATTTCTTTTAAAATAAGTTTATTGTATGAATTATCAATAATATCTACCGTATGTTTATCAATGTAACTGTACATTTTATACGTACATTATTAGGAAATTAGTAGTACACATTGGGAGCCGTATTGTATTGTCATGTTAATAATATATTTTAACCCTAAGGTTAATGTTGATGGCAAAGATATTTGGCTTCTTGTCCACTGTTTCCCCGGTGGTGATTTTCAGTTGATGTCGAATGTTTTCATGATTGAATTACAAGTACAATGCGAAGGAACTCCTCCAGCCATGTCTCTCGCCTTTAATGTCAAGGTAATCACTTATTATGTAACGGCTTTGATTTGCTTTTGACATTTTTCAATATATGTATATATATATATATATATATATATATATATATATATATATATATATATATATATATATATATATATATATATATATATATATATATATATATATATATATATATATATATATATATATATATATATATATATATATATATATATATATATATATATATATATATATATATATATATATATATATATATATATATATATAGAACAATATCAAACCTGTTGTGAGGAAATATAAAAGTGTCGTCTACGAAGTCAAATCTATCCATAAAATTAAGGTAATATATATTAAAAATGATTTTTTAAAGTAAATGTTTGTAATTTCATTTTAAAATTTGTATTAGTTTTTTTTTTCATTTTTCATTTTTGCACAGGATCCAATAGTAATTTCAATAGCTTTCCGAAGTCAGTCCAGTGAAATAGTTAAAGAAGAATTTGTGTTGGGGCTTCCTGGGATCTCCAAAATCAAGTTGTATGACACCGTTTGTGAAGCAACATTGAGAACCACTACCTCTACTTATAATATTCCTTGAAATATTTTAAGTCGTATCTTAATTAAGTTTACAAGTTGTACAAATGTGAAAAAAAAAAGTTCGAGGATGTTAAAAAAAGTTCGAGGATGTTGGATGTGGTTTCTGTTGTTTTAAATGTGCAAAAGTTGTAAGATGTTGGATGTTATTTCTGTTTCATATTGAAATGAAAAAAAAAAAAAATAATTTGGAAATATATTTATAGTTACAAAATTTTTATATATATATATATATATTACATAAAATTATAATAGTAATTAGTAATGTTAGGGTTAGAAGTATTGGTACAGTTATAAAATAAAGTCATTCTCGACATCATTGATGCTTGACGGGTCGTCTCCCATGTAATGTTGATCATAGTAATCGTCGTCATTCAGGTTTGAGCACAGTGGACATCTGTATAAAGTAAAAAAATAATTAGAATAAAATGGAGAATAATATTATATAGTAATTTGTATTAATTATTAAAGTTAGGACACGAGTTTTTTTCCCAACAAAGGTAGGTGTCATTTGGAGATGGAGGAGGGTAGCTACCTGAAAGGTACAAAGTACAAAATTTTTTTTCTTTCTGTAGGTTGACATTTTTAAGATTTAGTATCTTTTATGTTAGATATTACATTTAAAATTTATGTTAATTTTTGTATAAGTTTATTTACAATAAATATTTTTCTAAAAAATTTATCTGTTAAATACCAATCCTATTTAACGTTATGATATTTTACAAGGAGTTGACTTTTGAAACTACTGTCATTCATTCACTTATATACAGTTTTTGTAATTTTAAAAACAAATTATGATCTTTATAGTTTCAGATCAAGAATTATAGTACTTTACCATATGAAACCTTAACAACTGGAAAATACAGAACTATAATAAACCAAAAGCTACAAAATGATAAAATTTTTCTTAAACTTTACAATTAAAATGTGTAGTTTTTTTTCATAAGTAATATACATACTTGCTCTCAGCGATTCCGTAGTTGAGACATGTTGGGCCAACGCACTCGCAACATCCATTGAAGAAGAATCGATACGAACCAGAACCAATTGATTTACACTGTTCACGACACTTGGTTGCAGAGTGGCACTGTTTCATGAATGCCACTGTACAATTGACACCCATTCTTGGAAGTGGCATCGCATCATTTTTATATACTTCTGTTAAGTACGAAAATCAGAGAGAACTTTAGATCATAAATACTTAAATCAAAATTGCTTTAAATGCTTTTCAAAATTATAAAATGGTTTATTTTTTAATTTTTTAAATGCGAAATGTAAAGTTTAAAATACAAACCTTTCAGGTACTTGGATTTATGATGCTTTTTGGCTAGTTCGTCGATCGCAAGATCTGCGGGGTACGTAAAAATGAGCCCGTCTATCAAAGCCTCGCCCTCAGATGTCACCGCAGTAAAAAGCTCTTTAAAAGGGTCACTAAAATCCCCAACCTGTGAGTCATTAGGATCCAATTCTAAAACTTCTGAATCACACATTTCTGACGACAATGAAAATGAGTTATAATTACTAACTAGGGTTTAACTTTTCCACAGTTATTTCATATTATATATATATATATATATATATATATATATATATATATATATATATATATATATATATATATATATATATATATATATATATATATATATATATATATATATATATATATATATATATATATATATATATATATATATATATATATATATATATATATATATATATATATATATATATATATATATATATATATATATATATATATACGTTGGTGGCTAAAGGCCAGAGACCTACCAATCACCACAAAAGTTGGATAAATTAAGAGTAAACATACCCCGATACACGTCATTTAAAAGTGTAAGTTAAAAGAAATTGGAGAAAATAGATAAAGGAAATGAGTTTACAGACTTTACAAGCGGAGCACATGTAAGATTATGCATAGCGATTAAGTCTGGTGTCAGAGAGTTGGAAAGAGAAAGGATGACACAATAAAAAGGCTTTTCGTACGAGGCCTTCTCATTGGAGGTTCGCGACAGGAGAGCTCAGAGTAGTGGCCGCTGTAATTGCGTTTATGTTGAGGTTGACGAACAACAGAAAAAGATACTGCGAAAGTTAGTAGGTGAAAAATTGTTAAGACAAAAATCCCTGCATTTCACCTTTTCAAGGAGAGCTGTGTGAATGGAACCACCCCAGATGAGTGAAGTACGCTCCGTACACGGAAGAGCAACACCCTATAAGGAGGAGCAAGCTATAATTAATTGAAGTTTGGTAGGACGGACTTAAAATGAAAGGAGTAATGAAGGGTATTTTCTTAGGTATAGAAGTAGATTAGTGGTGAAGTAATAGAAAGTCAATAATGAAAAGCAGAAAAAGATTTGGTGAAAGAACAGATACCCGAGGAACACCACCACTATTGACAGATTTAAAGGATGAACGGCTGCCGTTTACAACTGTTATAGAACGACCGGGAAGGAAATCAGAGAGACGGCCACAGAGAGATGGATAGACACAGAATGAGGGAAATATAGAAATCAAGGCTTTGCCAGGTTCTCTCGAAGGTTTTTTGGTATGAATTTTGTCACAGAAATGCTGATATAGTAGAGGACCGAGAGTCAGAGTAAAGAGAAAGATCACCAGTAGAGAGTTCCTTTTGAAATACGACACTCCCACATTACATCTTTCGAAATAATTTCACTTGATATTTTTTATTTTTCAATTTAACATTAATCAAAGTAAAATATAAGTAAATATAAGAACAGGGAACAACAAACCTAGAGTTTGCCATATTCACACAAAACTGGTGTGAGTGCATGGCACTCCTTGTGCTGCGTGTTGCGAAGGTGACTCTATGGTTGTGGAAAGATCTAGGATAATTCTTTCGAGCACCTGCCACTGTAGGACCTATAGAAAAGAGATAGTGTGCTAACTTCACTTTGCGGAGATACAAGGTCAAGGGAGTTTGAAAGTAGAGGACATTCTTTTAGTCTTAAACTCGACCCAATCCAAAAGACGGGCAGAGCCTTAGCTCCCGCCCCCTCCACCACTACTATCAAATGAGAATGGTACTCCATACATGGGTGGATTAGACCCTTATATAATTGGAGTAACTATTCAGAAGAAAAAAATTCTCAACCTGAATAGAACTCTTAGCTTCTTTGAGACCGCCCTAGTAACCGTTGTGATATGAAGTTTCGAAGATAATTTTAAGTTCTAAGAAAACAGGAAAGCTGGGCGATGTTTTTGAGCGGAAGTTGTGAAGAAGTTGAGGTTTTAAAGAGTTGAATTTCACAAGATTGAGGCGGCCTTCCCGGAATATCCCATTCAGATCGGCAAGATAGCAACTCTAGATGCAAAAGAGGGAGCAGATTCGAAAGGAGTGGAAAAATGGAGAGTTGAGTCATCGGCATAAGAATGAATGGAATTAGAAGTGCAATTGAGAAGATTGTAAATGAAATGTAAGAATTAAGTTGGAGACAGAACAGAACCTTGTGGAACATCACAATTAACAGGAAAGGAGAAAGGTTACTTCATCAACAAGTTTTGATTTGAAACTATCTGAGAGAAAATTAGACGTAAGTAAGCAAAGGGAATGAAGCTTAGAGAGTAGTGACATTTGCCACAAAATGTCAAAAGCTTTGGATATTTATTTCAAGCGTCACCACAAAGGACTCACACATAAAAGGTAGAAGCCCATAAATCAGTGAGATGGGAGAGTATGTCACCAAAATAATTGCAGGTAGAGCGGGAAAGGCAGATTTACATAAGTTATTAAAGATGTTTTTGGCAAAAGACCCTAAATTTTTATTAGTTAAGGGGAAAAAGTAAGATTATATTTCTATGTTACCAAATAGAAGGATTCGAATCCAAATACACCTAATTTTTTAATTTCTTGAATTCGGATTCGGATTCGCCCACCACTATATATATATATATATATATATATATATATATATATATATATATATATATATATATATATATATATATATATATATATATATATATATATATATATATATATATATATATATATATATATATATATATATATATATATATATATATATATATATATATATATATATATATATATATATATATATATATATATATATATATATATATATATATATATATATATATATATATATATATATATATATATATATATATATATATATATATATATATATATATATATATATATATATATATATATATATATATATCAGTATGCCTGTACTTTTGAACAAATTTTATTTGTATTTTTGACATTTCATAAACTCTGGATATAAAACCAGTTTACTTGTAAAAATAATACTGATGATCCCTGTCAAAGAAACAGGAATTAAACATACCAAGACAGCTACAACACCGTTGATAGTATCTTCCCAGACATTTTGCGCAGTCGACACAACACGTACATTTCTCCTTGTCGCGACTGATGTTACATTTACAGGCCTGAGTTAACATGCATTTGCTGACGACGCTCGCGCAAAATACTTCGTTGCAATTACCTTTCCCACTCGCGCTTTCGAGGAGATATATGACAAAGGTAATGAATAGGTAACAAAACTTCATATACATCTGTAATAGTATATATATATATATATATATATATATATATATATATATATATATATATATATATATATATATATATATATATATATATATATATATATATATATATATATATATATATATATATATATATATATATATCCACTGATAAAAAGAAATTGCTCACTAATAGCCCCATTTACAATAATTAAAAATATTCAATAAAAAATTTCTTTAATTAAAAATAAACTTTCTACTTTTATTACTACTATTGATCTATTTATTACTAATAATAATAATAATAATAGTAATAATAATAATGATTATTTAATCAGCTTATTTAATTAAATAAATACAGACCCTCTTATCAGTTAAGTTAATAAAATATTAATCAATTAAAATTCTCAAATTTTTCTCAGAAGTTCTTAAAAAGTTCAATTACTTGTGTGTGTGCGTGTGCGTGTGACGGAAAAAGTGAGTTCTACCACCATCCGGCGTTGTTCCCAGATGTCTTTAACAAACACACGTTCCTAAAGAAGAAAATGATCGTTTGAACTTATCATATAAGAAGTTGAAGAGGTTTGTTTAACCTAGTGTTTCCCAACCGGGGGTTCACATGGATCCCTTTGAGGACCACAGAAAATTTAAGGGGTTCCTCAAGGAAAAAAATGTTTATTTAATTTAAGAATATTACATAGTAGTATATGGGGGTTCACATATGTCAAGTTAGGACTCAGGTGTCCACAAAAAAAAAAAAAAAAAAAAAAAAAAAAAAAAAAAAAAAAAAAAAAAAAAAAAAAAAAAGGTTGGAAACCCCTGGTTTAACCATTGTACTTTGGAGTCACTTTGGAGTGACATAAATTATAGAATTCGAACAAGTTAAGAGTCGAGGTGTTCTGGAATCTGTCCCATTAAGAATCTAAATTGATGGATTCAAGCAATCTCACATTCCCACGAGGAAAAATACCCAAAGACCAGAATTTGGCCATCAAGGAAGGAATGCCCTTAGAGCAATCTCTTTCCGCCTTCACACGTCACTAAATAGTCCTTAATTAAAATTACATTATTATTATTATTATTATTATTATTATTTGCAGTTAACATTTTCATAATACAACAAAATAATGAGTAATCTGAAACTGTTAAAATAAATTTTAAATAAATATATATGAAATTTTGTTTTAATAAACAAATTTTTTTTTTTTTTTTTTTTTTTTTTTTTTTTTTTTAGTTCCAATTAAGGTTGGCCGAAACAACGATACAAGACGAAGATCGAAAAATCAAATGAAGATCGAAAATCAAATAAATATCGAAAATTAGGTGAAGATCGAAAATCACTCCATGTGCCATTGAAGGTTGAGTAATTCACTCAACCGCTTGAAGGCGCTGCTGGTTCAATTCCTCGTGTGGATTCTAGGAAAAAAATTACCTAGAAAGTTTCCCCTCCTTGAATAGAGCAATGCTCTTTTTTAAATAATCATTCTTTTCATATATATATATATATATATATATATATATATATATATATATATATATATATATATATATATATATATATATATATATATATATATATATATATATATAATTACTCTACTGTTGGAAATTTATCCACCTCCTTCCTTGCTTTAGAAATTTTGAGTGTATTTGCAAATGCTTAAAAAACACACACACATACATACACACGCACACGTATACATACACACAAAGTCAATCAGTTATTTTTCAAATCTGAGATATCTGATATACATTTTTAGCCATCGTCATGTGGAGATATCGATCTCTCTCTCTATGTTAATTAAAATTATCAAGAATAAAGAGCTGAAAGATTCCTTATTCCTTGCATTGTTCTTTCTAAGGGGGGGGGGGGTTCAAACCCCATCTACCTCTCCCTTGTGCACGGCCTTGACAAAAACATTTTAATTCTTAAAGATTAATGGGAATAATGGTATAAAAGGAAATCGTTATGGTGAGTGTCGGAACTATAACCTGCATGAAGTCTGAGACTTTTGGATATCCCGCTGTTGTCTGTGACTTTTGCATATACTTCATGTTTCCAACTGATGAGAAAGATTTGGACGTACCGAAGGCTGGTAGGCACTTTGCAAAATCATTGAACAACTATTATATATAAAGTTTACCTAATAATAAGTTAGAGCGATCTTATAAAATTCCCTATCTATTAATGTGAAGCTCGATTTCTTGAGAAGTGACATCTTGCGGTTATCACTAGAACGACAGTTTAGAAATGTGACGTCATCCACAAGCGTTGAATTTAGGAAAGTGTTTTTTTTTTTTTTTTTTTCAATAGAAAAGGCTTAAATGCTATAACTTATTATTAGGTAAACTTTGTTATATAATCAAAATCAGTTGTCAAGAGAATTTATTATTATTATTGTTTTACTGGAACATAAATTTCCTTGAAGAAATTAACCTAGTATAGAAGCAACCTGTCCACGAAATTAACACCATCAAATAAATTAAAAATACTAAAATGTTTAACCAGTTGGAGGAAGAAGAAGAAGAAGAAGAAGAAGAAGAAGAAGAAGAAGAAGAAGAAGAAGAAGAAGTTAAGAAAAAAAAAAAAAAAAAAAAAAAAAACTGGTAAAAAAAAAAAAAAAAAAAAAAAAAGTTCCTTTCATCTGTAAGTCTATAAGTTAGAAAGACTAAAAACATAATTAATCTCTAAATAAGTTAAAAAAGCGAAAATTTAACCGTAAATTTAATTTGTAATTAAGCTAAAAAAAACTAAAATTCAATCACTAAATAAATAAAAATAATTTTTTGGGGAATTAGGCTTAAAAACTATAATATTTAATTAAATGTTATTATTTTATCATTATTATTAATTTAGATAATAAATTATAAAAATAAATTAAAATTATTCTAATATATTTTATTTAAATAAATAATAATAATATCTTTATTATTATTTTTTTCCAGTTATTTACATAATAATTAGTTAGAATAATTTAAATTTACTTTGCTAATATAATTTAATAATTTAATTTAATTAATATTATAAATAATAATACTATTACTGCTACTATTAACAATAATATTCATCATTTGACACAATTTTTTTTAAATATATGCAGAAAGTTTTATGAACACACACGCACGCACGCACGCACACGCACTTTTACGCTATATATATATATATATATATATATATATATATATATATATATATATATATATATATATATATATATATATATATATATATATATATATATATATATATATATATATATATATATATATATATATATATATATATATATATATTAAGATTCCCACCTTAGGGAGAAAATCAGAAATCTGATCAAATTAAAGGCTGACATGTCCAGATGACATATCGCACGAGCCCTTCTCAATAGAAGAGGTATGAGCCGGGAGAGTTCAGAAAATCAGTGTCCATTAATTAATGTAATAGCGATAGTATAGAGAGAGTGACGCAACAATTCGACGGGCAGAGATTGGAGTGAATTAGTGAGAGAAAGAGAGTTGATAAGACGAAAAACCCTAGACTCCACCTTTTCAAGGAGTGCTGTATGAGTGGAACCACTTCAGATGTGTGAGGTGTACTCCAAATGCACATATATATATGTCGATATATAAGTCTGACAGTCTGACAATACCATTGAATTACAATATATTGGGATAAATTATCGCACGAAATAATATTTAAAATATGAACTGGGGAGAGGGATTTCTCAATTCATAGAATAAATTTCTTTTCAGGTCTGAGATCATTGAAATCTCTGTATTGCAACTTGCCCAAATGCTAATCTTTGGTTAGAAACATGCGAGACTGAGAATTATGTACAAGCAGCTTAAGGAAATATATGATTCACACGAAATCTAATTTCAAAGATGCTCGTATTATATATAATTGAAATCTTTTATTGTGAAGGAAGTATAAACCTAAATTAAGTGTATTCGTTTTTTGGCAATCTTTTTTTAAAGATTACAAATTAATCCGAGACTGACAAAACAAAAATAATAATCACAAGAGAGTAGGGGGTGTTCCACTATCATGATTCTTTAAAGATCTTGAAGATTGCTAAAGCAAAGTGTTTCATGAATTGCGTTCCACAAGTTTTCTGCAGCCAAAATTGAAGATAGAAATTTAAAAGATTGCTTTTATCTAACTTTTCAGAATGTAATCAAAATTATTTTTCCAAATGTGCAAAAGAAAATAAAATAGCTTATATATATATATATATATATATATATATATATATATATATATATATATATATATATATATATATATATATATATATATATATATATATATATATATATATATATATATATATATATATATATATATATATATATATATATATAACGCTATTAATATCGATTTATCGATCTACTGATATATCGATTTTCAAAATGGCGGCCTTAATTAATGCAAAATAATACGTACTACGGCTTTTTTTTTTTTTTTTTTAGGTTTTTTTTTTTTTTATTTTTTTTTTTTTTTTTTTTTTTTTTTTTTTTTTTTTTTTTTTTTTTTTTTTTTTATTTTACTTTTTTAATTTTTTTTTTTTATTATTACATTTAAATATTAATATATAATATTTTATTTAATAGTGTTGAAAGAAAACGCGCTTCCGAAATAAAAAAATTACCATATATATATATATATATATATATATATATATATATATATATATATATATATATATATATATATATATATATATATATATATATATATATATATAGGCTTA
>SEYY01018495.1:15000-22500 GCA_009176605.1 Armadillidium nasatum | reverse complement strand
TAGCTAAGAATTAACTAAAGAGGAGTTAGCCTTTATAAAGAAATTTGATCTTTAAGAACTATAATGAATCTAGCAAAATTTACGGGTTTAGAATCTAGATTTTCAAAATCTAAAACCTTAAAAATAATGAATTTTCCAAATAACAAGAACACTTTACTCGATTTCTTTACACTATATGGACTGATAGTAATAGTAATATCAGTAGTAATAGTAGTAGTAGTACTAGTGGTAGTAGAAATAGTATAGGGTACTTACATCCTTTGCCCAGATTAGGTCCATTCGATGCCATTTACCATCGGACAATGTGGGCGAATTATAATATTTGCCTAGTTTTTCTTCTGTTTCTTCTTGTTCAGGTTTTGGGACATTCTTCGGAGTAAGAGACATTGGAATTGGTACATTATTTCCTTGCCAGTGTCTTAAAGAAGGTTTCAGTTTCCTTTTGGACGGGAATAATATCACAGGGCGTGAACCCATGTCAACGAGTAGTCGAGGAACTCCGTCGCGTAGTTCTAGGCACAGAATATCGTTCTGAAATAAATAAATATTAAAAGTCAAAATTTTTTCACTATTACACCAATAAGGATGCATCAATCTCTTTTTGTCAATCTCTTTAAAAAGGTTAACATTCATGTTTGGAGTACTCCCAATGCTAAAAAATAATATTGGAGTTAGCGAAAGGGAATCATAAACTATCATAAACTATCGTAAACTCTTTATAGTACAATATAAAAAATTTTTTTAAAAATTTATTTTCTCTTAAAATTTTAAAAAAAAATTCTTCTCTAAATTATTAACAATTTATAGCTACCAATTTAATTATTAACTATTAGCAATTTATAGCTACTACTAGTAACAATTCATGCTAACAATTTATAGCTATATCAATTTAAATGTGAGGTTCAGCTCGTTTTCTCCCAAGCAGCATTTGATATTCGGGTGATAGCAAAATTTGATACTAATAGTTATGTTATCATAAAAAACATTTTATCAAAAATCTCAAAAAAAAAAAAAAAAAAAAAAAAAAAAAAAATCAATTAGAAAACAAGGTCGAAGTTTAAATTGATTTTGTGCATTAGAAAGGTCCAGTTGTTCCAAGGGAAAGGTTAAATATTTATACCGTGTCTTTTATATTATCTGCATTATTATTCTTATTACTTATTCGATACGTTTGGGTTATAGACACCAACCCACAAATCCATTGCCTAACTATTACCAATACTTTGATTTTTGGGAATACTGTTCCAATAATAAACCAAAAACTTACTTGCAAAATCATCATATTTGAATGGTTGGATTTTTTCTTCTGCTCACTGGGCCCAGTGTACAATATAACACCATTTGCATTTTTCGTTAATATTTTTAAACTAATATGGGCTCTTGAACACGTTGGTATCGGATCTACCCATGCCCATCCTTTTGTACCAAATGTTCTGCTTAACATTTTGCAAAATGGACCATTTGTATTTTTAGGGCATATACACCTGAAATATTATTAATATTATTATTATTATTATTATTATTATTATTATTATTATTATTATTATTATTATTATTATTATTATTATTATTATTATTTAGTTAGTAGTATATAAAATTTTACCTGGTTCCTTCGTTTGTTAAAAGACACCTGCCGCCATTGAAACACGGGTTTGGTTGGCACGAAGGAATGGCGACGTGTGAATCCCTGATGGGGAGAGGCTGAGAAGGAAGATTTGGAGAAATCACTTCAGGAGCTTTTTGAGGTTTACTTCTGCAGCTGCAGCTTACTCCAGCCCATACTTTAGGGGTCACAAGAGCTGTTGAATTTGCATCTATTACCCAAAAATAAGGAGTGGAAGAAGAAGAAGAAGAAGAAGAAGATGAAGAAGAAGCAGAAGAAGAAGAAGGAGGAGAAGAAGAAGAAGAAGAAGGGTCCTTTGATTTTACTTGATTTCTATTGATTTTCGGTTTGAAGTGTGAACAAACGCCAACACCGACATCTCTAATTTCCACCCCTGACTCTTCAGATATCTGTATTCAGTATTATATATATATATATATATATATATATATATATATATATATATATATATATATATATATATATATATATATATATATATATATATATATATATATATATATTAATGACCTTTTCTTTGTTGCTTAATCACCTATCCACATCTGCGATACTACCCTTCATTGCCCCTTTCATCTTTGAAAGATGTCATACCCAACATAAATTGACCCAAAGAAGTGGAGGGGTGAAGCAACTAATCTCTAATCTTTTCCGAATTTTTAATTAAGGCAGAATAAAGATGGTGGTTTTCGATGCCTCAAAACCTCAATCTTTTCATCTCTCTACTCGACATAATTTTCCACACAACTCTAACGTCTACTTCGCAAACACGCAAATCAAACCTTCTCTACTTTTTGTTATTGTTCTTTTATTTCCTATTATTACAACAACTTTGTTTATAAAATTGAGAGAGAGAGAGAGAGAGAGAGAGAGAGAGAGAGAGAGAGAGAGAGAGAGAGAGAGAGAGAGAGAGAGAGAGAGAGAGAGAGAGAGAGAGAGAGAGATAATTTAGATTTTAATTCTGCTATTGTTTCTAAGTATTTCCTATAACTAATTAATAAACTTATAAACTGAAGAAATTTTGAAGTGTATATTATAGAAGATTGGCTGTAATTATGATGAATTCAGAACTTCGCTGAGTAAATATTATATATATTATATATATATATATATATATATATATATATATATATATATATATATATATATATATATATATATATATATATATATATATATATATATATATATATATATATATATATACTATATAACTATATAACTATATAACTATAGTTATATAGTTATAACTTTGGCAACTTAGATCAAATAGTTAAAAACCTCTCATCATACGTTCTTTCCCTCCGAGAAAAACAATTACTATCCTTGGGATTGGACTTTGTGATGCCGTCGACCAAATATAATTTATATATATGTATATATATATATATATATATATATATATATATATATATATATATATATATATATATATATATATATATATATATATATATATATATATATATATATATATATATATATATATATATATATATATATATATATATATATATATATATATATATATATATATATATATATATATATATATATATATATATATATATATATATATATATATATATATATATATATATATATATATATATATATATATATATATATATATATATATATATATATATATATATATATATATATATATTATATATATATATATTATATTATTATATTTTTATTTAAATTTGCCACCACTCACATGCAGAACAAAAGGGGGCATATACAAAAGGAAGAAAACCCACCCAGACTCGAACCTAACGCACATTCCGCAGGTGGGCACAGATGGAAGCCTTGAAGAGAGGAAGATTAAATACAGGAGGAAAAATAGATGATGGTAGAGAGTTCCACAGAACAGAGGTGGCTGGAAAGAATGGAGGCACCACAATGGGCTAGCCTGGGGTTCCCACATCCACACAAAATTGGTGCGAAAGCAGGGCACCCCTTGTGCAACGAGAACGACGCAATGGTAGAGAAATGCTAGAGGTCAGTTCCCTCGAGCACCTGCCATTGTAGTACCTATAGAAAAGAGATAATGCGCCAACGTCACTTCGCAGAGATAGGGGGTCAAGAGAGTTTGAAAATTGGGAACAGTTTATTAATCTTTTATCTTTAGACTCAACCCTATCTAGAAGAGTGGAGGAACCGGAGCGCCCCCAAATGTGAGAATAGTACTCTATACAAGGCTGAATAAGACCCTTATATAATTTGAGTAACTGTTCAGGAAAAAAATTTTCTCAACCTGAATAGTATTTCAAGCTTCTTTGAGCCCACCTTAGCAGCCATTGTGATATGTGGTTTCCAAGACGATTTATCGTTTATGTTTAGACCAAGAATGTTAATGTTATTTACAGGTGATAGGGAGAGCCATCGAAGAAGATAGGAAAATTGGGAGGTCTTTTTGAGAGGGAGATGTGAAAAAGTTGAGTTTTTAAAGAATTGAATTTTACAGGATTGCTTTGACCCCACTATTAAATACCATCCAAATCGACAAGATTAGGATCGGAAAGTTGAAGACGAGAAGCACCTCTAGAAGAAAAAAAAGGAGCAGATTTGAAATGAGTAGAAGAATGGAGAGTTGAGTCACCAGCATAAGAGTGAACATAGTTAGAAGTGCAGTTGAGTAGATTGTTAATGAAAAATTAGAATAAAATTGGAGATAAAACAGAAATCTGTGGAACACCACAGCTGACAGAAACAGAGGTAGAGGTTGCTCCATCTACAAGTGCCGAAATGGAACGATCTGAAAGAAAACTAGATGAGAGTAAGCAAGGAGAAGGAGGAAACCCAAAGGAAGGGAGCTTGGAGAGCAGCGACTCATGCCATACCCTGTCAAAAGCCTTGGATAGAAAGTAGAGTTGAACGAGGACAGGCTTTAACTCGGAAGAACACTACCTCAGAACACGAGAAGGAATGCCATCCTGGCCACTGGTCTTCTGACGTTCATAGATTTCAGGATCCCATGCACCTGATCATAAGTAATAACAAGTAGAGACACGGGATGCCTGAGAGGAGAAGAAATAGGAGGAGAGATGCCAGAATAAAGCAAGGTGGAATTAGATGAGAAAAGGAGGCCGAAGAGATTAGCCTTTTCAGAGGGAGTTTTAGAAGAATTAGTTTTAGAACTATCAGAGCAAATAAGAGGAGGAAAGGCAATTGCCATCGAACCACGAAATTTGAGGAGGAAAAGATTTAGTTGAAGATGGAATGAATCTGCTCATCCCATCAAGAATCACGGCCCCTACCTATATATATTATATATATATATATATATATATATATATATATATATATATATATATATATATATATATATATATATATATATATATATATATATATATATATATATATATATAAAATGTTCATAAATGTATGACTATGATACAGAGTCACTCAACAAATTATCGAGAGTAATTTGAAGACTGTCTTTGATGTCAATTGAACGGCAATTTGCAGGCCATTTATTTCGCTTACCTTAACTCGATAAATTAGAAGAAGATGATCAAGGGGCTTCGGAGTCTTTGATGTGACCCAAAGGGTCGTAGGATGATCTAAAGGTTTTCTTAGACCTTCGTTGGAGTTGGTGTTTGACGTAAGTATCGACTGTCGAATTTGTCTGTCGAGAGATATTGAACGATCGAAAGGAATGATCGGTACTCCGTTCGAATCGGTTTTGGAAGTACGTGGCAACTGTCTCATTCGCCTGTAACTTCGAATCGAATATTTCGAAGAGTTTTCGAAATTCGATATCATTTTCGGAAGAACGAACCCGCCTTCATCGATCTTCGGATTATGGGATTGGAATTTTATAGAGTTAATGGAGGAATCTTCGGATTTCCTTATGCCTGATGAATTTTTGAAAAGTGGTTCGAGAATTTGCTTGTCAATGGAGGGGTCGTTTCTCTCTTCACGCTCCAGGGCAACTACTTCAGATTTCAAATCCAAAATCTCGTTTATGGTTCTCATCAGAAGTCCCAACGGAGAAATATCATTCTGATATATATATATATATATATATATATATATATATATATATATATATATATATATATATATATATATATATATATATATATATATATATATATATATATCAATGGCAGCTAGCGGGTAAGAACTACAAAGCGACAGTCACTCTCTTTTACTTAAGTATAAATATTAATGAGTCACCACTGATATATATATATATATATATATATATATATATATATATATATATATATATATATATATATATATATATATATATATATATATATATATATATATATATATATATATATATATATATACCTCTTGTGAAGATGTTATAAGCTGCTGGGGTGTGTGGCTCCAGATGAGCATTGGAACGATAGGATCGACAAATCGATCTACATTTAGCGTCTTTACGTCGACAGTTACATTCGCTGGGACGTCCTTTTGATTATGGGTTAAGTCACTCACGGAAAAACGAAGATAATACCTATAATGATAATAATAATAATAATAATAATAATAATAATAATAATAATAATAATAATAATAATAATAATAATAATAATAATAATAATAATAATAATAATAATAATAATAATAATAATAATAATAATAAAAATAATTAAAATAATATTAAAAATAAAAAAATAAAATAATAATAATAATAATAATAATAATAATAATAATAATAATAATAAAAAATAATAATAGTAATTCTAATGAGAATAATACCAAAAATGAAATAACAATGATAAAAGTAAAATAATAATAATAATAATAAAAATAATGAAAATGAAAATAAAAAAAAAAATAAAAAAAAAAAAAAAAAAAAATTATTAAATTATTATTATTATTATTATTATTATTATTATTATTATTATTATTATTATTATTATTTTTTTATTATTTGCATGTTATATCAATAAATTAACTTTAAATTCACTTGTTATCTGGAGCGTCTGGATGAAGAGACAGCATCCCAGTGGATCTTTCTAAGGAGAAATTAGGATTTGGGATGTTAAACCAGTCCCATATCTTATCCTCGGCATCCCAGTCGTCGGGATCGTTAACAAAAACCCGTCCTAATGGGACATTGTGGTTCGTGTTCTGGAAAATAAATGTTTAAAAATTGTAAATTTTATATTATTATTATTATTATTATTATTATTATTATTATTATTATTAATAATTATTATAATTATTATTATTATTATTATTATTATTATTATTATTATTATTATTATTATTATTATTATTATTATTTTTAATACTATTATTATCTTTAAAGTATATATCATCATTGCTATTATTATTACCAGTATTTTCAATGTAAACATCAGTAAGTTTTTGTTATTGTTACTTATGATTAATAATTTTTTTGTTACTCTAGAAGTAACCTATCATAACCTGTAATTATCAAATAAAATAAAGTATAATTATATATATATTAATATGTATTAAACACTGGGGCTCAAAGAAAACCGCAGTGTTTTCCCCCAGCAGCCCCTTTTCAGTGAAGTGGACAGTCAAGATATTATTATTATGATTATTTTTGAATTTAGTAGAATAGGACCTACTATTAAACTTTCAACCTGTAAATGTACCATTTTCCTGAATAAAGCTTTATGAATGAATGAATTAATTGATTATTATTATTATTATTATTATTATTATTATTATTATTATTATTATTATTATTATTATTATTATTATTATTATTATTATTATTATTGTATTATTATATTATTATTATTATTATTATTATTATTATTATTATTATTATTATTATTATTATTATTATTATTATTATTATTATTATTATTATTATTATTATTATTATTATATTATTATTATTATTATTATTATTATTATTATTATTA
>SEYY01018495.1:0-7500 GCA_009176605.1 Armadillidium nasatum | reverse complement strand
AATAATGTGATAATAATAATAATATTAATAATAATAGTATAGAAATAATAATAGTACTATTTCTACTACTACTAAAAATAATAATACAAATACTATTACTACTACTACTAATAATAATAAAAAAATAAATAATAATAATAATAATAATAATAATAATAATAATAATAATAATAATAATAATAATAATAATAATAATAATAATATCAAAGCAAAGAGACAGTCTAAGAAATAAATAAACAAACAAAAAGCCTGAATCAAGTTTTCAAGGATATTTTTTTAAAGTCCTCACCTTATCTGTGACTTGAATTTTAAACTTGAACCCCCCTCTTTGATCGGGGTCCTCGTAATCTAGGGGTCGAAGAGCCCTTAAAGAAGCCCCGTCAGGAGGTGATGGGGAAATTAGAAATCTTTCCCACCCAAACCCGCTGTCTGGCACTACCTGAAATCACATCATTGGATTAAGTATTTTACCTATTATTATTATTATCATTATTATTATTATTATTATTATTATTATTATTATTATTATTATTATTATTATTATTATATTATTATTATTATTATTATTATTATTATTATTATTGTTATTATTATTATTATTATTATTATTATTATTATTATTATTATTATTATTATTATTATTATTATTATTATTATAATTATTATAATAATAATAATAAATAATAATAATAATAATAATAATAATAATAATAATAATAATAATAATAATAATAATAATAATAATAACTTAGCTAATAAACTTGAAGGGAAAGGATGATAAACCTTTTAATTGAAAAGTTTTTAATTTTCCCCACGGTCTTTCAAAAGAATTTGGTCGAATTTAAACTCGAAGTTGTTCAGGCTAAAAAAAAAAAAAAAAAAAAAAAAAAAAAAAAAAAAAAAAAAAACGAAAAACGAAAAGGAAAAAAAAAAATTCTCTATGAGCAAAAGTATCAAAATGTACGGTTCAAATGCTATAAAGACTCGAATTTCATATCAATTCCAGAATGAGAATGCCGCGCGGTAAAATTACGGGTATGCCGCGCTGTAAAATTACGAATAAGCAGTGCGGTAAAATTATAATACGTTTACTCAGACATTTTGTGGCATGTTAAGTTGGACAAACTTTACTACTTACATTAATTTAACGGGACAGTCTCGATAGGAAGTTGTGGCTTCTTACTATCTCTATTTTTTTTAAAAAATGTTCTTAAGTGTATTGGCATTTAATCTATCGAGGTTGACCCTGAATCTTTGAAAGACTATCCAAACAGTAACAAAAATTTTGACCTAATTAATTATTATTATTATTATTATTTGAATAAATAGTTTCTCATCCTGTAACGCACAAACAACATTCATTGTTTTATTACTGAAATAGTAATTTCTGATATTGCCAAATCATCTCTGAAGTATGAAATTGTTCATATGTCCACCAACATTACCAAAGAATTCTAGCAAACATAAAAACATGAAATTGAATAACTAGCAAACATAAAAACATGAAATTGCTATTATTAGAGGCTAGCAAACATAAAAACATGAAATTGCTATTCATTAGAGGCTAGCAAACATAAAAACATGAAATTGCTATTCATTAGAGGCTAGCAAACATAAAAACATGAAATTGCTATTCATTAGAGGCTAGCAAACATAAAAACATGAAATTGCTATTCATTAGAGGCTAGCAAACATAAAAACATGAAATTGCTATTCATTAGAGGCTAGCAAACATAAAAACATGAAATTGCTATTCATTAGAGGCTAGCAAACATAAAAACATGAAATTGCTATTCATTAGAGGCTAGCAAACATAAAAACATGAAATTGCTATTCATTAGAGGCTAGCAAACATAAAAACATGAAATTGCTATTCATTAGAGGCTAGCAAACATAAAAACAAGAAATTGCCATTCAATAGAGGCTAGGAAATATAAATACATGAACTAGTGCTCATAAATGCTATTGTATGATGCCTTCGCTTGTTCTTTAAAAGTTGTATGGTGATAATTAATAGTATATTACTGTTACTAAAACTATTGCTATAAATCTTATTTTTTATTTCATTCTATTTGTATCATTATTATTATTTTTATTATTATTATTATTATTATTATTATTATTATTATTATTATTATTATTATTATTATTATTATTATTATTATTATTATTATATTATTATTATTATTATTTTATTATTATTATTATTATTATGTATTATTATTATTATTATTATTATTATTATTATTATTATTATTATTTTTATTATTATTATTATTATGGTAATTGATATAAATATTAAGGTTACTAATTTTAATAGTATTATAAACACTATCATTAACGTTACTGCAATTTTTTGTAACTTTATTATTAAAATATTATTATTTATTTTTATTTTTATTAAATGAATTAAAATGTTATGTATGAGGGAAACATTTTGGCTCAAAGGAAATCAACGTGTTTTCCCTTAACAGCACCATTTCAGAGAACTAGACAGCTATATTATTATTATTATTATTATTATTATTATTATTATTATTATTATTATTATTATTATTATTATTATTATTATTTTCATTATTATTATTATTATTATTATTATTATTATTATTATTTCATTATTATTATTATTATTATTATTATTATTATATATTTATTATTATTATTTATTATTATTATTTATTATTATTATTATTATTATTATTATTATTATTATTATTATTATTATTATTATTATTATTATTATTATTATTATTATTATATATTATTATTATTATTATTATTATTATTATTATTATTATTATTATTATTATTATTATTATTATTATTATTATTATTATTTTTAAATCGGCAATTTTAATAATAAGTAATAATAATAATAATAATATATAAATAATAATAATAATAATAATAATAATAATAAATAATAATAATAATATAATAATATATAATAATAATAAATAATAATAATAATAATAATAATAATAATAATAATAATAATAATAATAATAATAATAATAATAATAATAATAATAATAATAATAATAATAATAATAATAATAATAATAATAATAATGACAATAATAATTTGAAGCTAGTCACTAGATGACATAAATTGTTCAATAATTATTTTACTGAATGAGGTGTATTCGATCTAAACTCGTAAATCTAGAATCTCCTAATTTCGACGTCTTATGGCTTAAAATCTGTCTTCCTACTACTACAATTATCTTGTGTTTCTGCTACTGCTCCCCTAATGGAACAGATTTTCCAGTTTTTTTTCAATACCTTACTACTACTCACGAGACTGTCACTTCTTCTCATCCAAATGCTGAAGTCCTCTATTTAGGTGATTTCAACGTACACCACACTGAATGGTTGGGCTCCTCTCATACTGATACAGGTGGGAGGGAGGCCCAATCATTCAGTATTCTTAACGATCTGGAGCAATTGATTAGTGAACCCACACACATTCCAGATCGTCCTAACCAATTCTTGAATACACTTGATTTATGCTTCACCACTACTCCTTCTAGATATAAATACACCATTTTCCCTCCTATTGGTAACTCTGACCATAATCTTATAGCTCTTAGTTATAATGCTTTCTCTCCAACAGCTCCACCATGCCCTAAACGTACTTTCTGGCACTTTAATCGGGCTAATTGGGGGGCAATGCGCCGCTTCTTTGCTAACTATCATTGGAGTGAATCTTGCTTTGTCTCGGGGGACGCTTCTGTCTCTGCTGAAAAGGTAGGGGCCATAATCCTTGACGGGATGGGCAGATTCATTCCATCTTCAACTAAATCTTTTTCTCCTCAAAATCCATGGTTCGATGACGCGAGAGAGACGGTGCTTATCGTGAATGGAAAAACTCTCCTTCTCCTATCACTCTTGCTAATTTTCATTAAGCTCGGAATCGTTGCAGGGATGTTCTTCGACGGGCTAAGCGTACTTTCATAAAAAGGAAGTGCGCTGACCTCCATGGCTCTCCTACTGATAAAAATTTCTGGCCTCTTGTCAAAAATATCTCTAACAACTTCTGTAAATCTGCCTTTCCTCCTCTTATTCGCTCTGATGGGTCTGTTGCTAATACTCCTTCTGAAAAGGCTAATCTCTTCGGCCTCCTTTTTTCATCTAATTCCACCCTGCTCGATTCTGACATCCCTCCTCCTACTCCTTCTCCTCTCAGGTGTCCCATGTCCCTGCCTGTAATTACTCATGATCAGATGCATGGGATCCTGAAATCTATGAACGTCAGGAAGGCCAGTGGCCCGGATGGCATTCCCCCTCGGGTTCTGAGGGAGTGTGCTTCCGAGTTGGCGCCTGTCCTCGTTCACTCTACTCTCTATGCCTTAATACTAATACTTTTCCTCAATGCTGGAAGCGTGCGTTTGTTCAACCGATCCCGAAAAAAGGTAGTCGCTCTGACCCTTCTAACTATCGACCTATAGATCTCACCTGTGTTCTATCTAAAATTTTTGAAACTCTTCTCAACTCTCATTTCCTGGATCATTTGGAGTCTCATTCTCTTCTTTCTGATCACCAGTATGGCTTTCGACGCTCGAGGTCAACTGGTGACATACTTTCCTATCTTACTGATCTATGGTCTTCTGCCCTTAGGGACTTCGGGGAGTCTTGTGTGGTGGCGCTTGACATATCCAAGGCTTTTGACCGGGTGTGGCATGCGTCACTGCTCTCCAAGCTCCCCTCCTTTGGGTTTCCTCCTTCTCTTTGCTTACTATTGTCTAGTTTTCTCTCAGATCGTTCCATTTCGGCAGTTGTAGATGGAGCGACCTCTTCCTCCTTTTTCTGTCAACTGTGGTGTTCCTCAGGGTTCTGTTTTATCTCCAACCTTATTCTTACTTTTCATTAACGATCTTCTCCACTGCACTTCTAACTCTATTCACTCTTATGCTGATGATTCAACTCTTCATTCTTCTACTCATTTCAAATCTGCTCCCTCTTTTGCTTCTAGAGTTGCTTCTCGTCTTCAACTTTCCAATTCTATTCTTGCCGATCTGGATGGGATTTCCCGGTGGGGTCATAGCAACCTTGTGAAATTCAACTCTTTAAAAACTCAACTTCTTCACATCTCCCTTTCAAAAACACCTCCTAACTTTCCTATCCTCTTCGATGGCTCTCCGTCTCACCTGTAAATAACATTAACATTCTTGGTCTAAACATAAACAACAAACTATCTTGGAAACCACATATCACAATGGTTGCTAAAGCGGCCTCTAAGAAGCTGGGAGTTCTGTTCAGATTGCGAGAATTTTTCTCTTCTGAACAGTTACTCCAAATATATAAGGGTCTTATTCGCCCTTGTATGGAGTACTGTTCTCACATTTGGGGGGGCTCCGGCTCCTCCTCTCTTCTGGATAGGGTTGAGTCAAAAGCTAAAAGATTAATTAACTGTCCCCTACTTTCAAACTCTCTTGACCCTCTGTCTCTGCGACGTGACGTTGGCGCGCTATCTCTTTTCTACAGGTACTACAATGGCAGGTGCTCGAGAGAATTGGCCTCTCGCATTCCTCCTCCATTGCGTCGTCCTCGTTGCACAAGGGGTGCCCTGCTTTCGCACCAATTTTGTGTGGAAGTGGGAAATCCCAGGCTAGCCCGTTGTGGTACCTCTTTCTTTCCAGCCACCTCTATTCTGTGGAACTCTCTACCTTCATCTATTTTTCCTTCTGTATTTAACCTTCCACTCTTCAAGGCTTCCGTCTGCGCCCACCTGAGGGCTGTGCGTTAGGTGTGTGCGTTTGCATGTGTTTTGTCTCTATGTGTGTGCCCCCTCCTTGAAAAGGGCTCTGCCCGTGAGTGGCGTTCTGTAAAAAAAAAAAAAAAAAAAAAAACTCAAACAGAAATATTGATTTTTTTGATCATTATAAGGAAAAGACGTACCCTATCTATGTATATCTATCTATCTAATATGTGTTTTTGTCTTTATTTTATTTTTTTTTTAATGTTTTTTTACGAACACTACTATCTATCTGACTATCTATCTATCATCTATCTATCTATCTATCTATCTATCTTCTATTTTTACTATCTATTTATCTATCTATCTATCTCTCTATCTATCTATCTATCTGACTATCTATCTATCTGACTATATATTTATCTATTTATCTATCTATATATCTACTATCTTCTATATATATATTATGTATATATATATATATATATATATATATATATATATATATATATATATATATATATATATATATTATTATCAATAAAATAAAAATTAAATCTTCACGATAATGAATTCAATTTTAGTTATAATCCAAATTAATAAACAAACATGATTTTATAATATCTACTTTTTATATATATATATATATATATATATATATATATATATATATATATATATATATATATATATAATATATATATATATATATATATATATATATATATATATATATATATATATATATATATTATATATTATATATATATATATATATTATAATATATATATATATATATATATATATATATTTATTATATTATATATATATATTATATATATATATATCCTTTTATATTTTACAACACAAAAGGTACACCGTTCACAAAAGGGAGGGTGTAATAAAGTATTCTGCACATTTGTAGTTTTCCCATGGTAACATATATAAGGATATTTGAAGGAAGTTTGTAGAGAGAGAGAGAGAGAGGAGAGGAGAGAGAGAGAGAGAGAGAGAGAGAGAGAGAGAGAGAGAGAGAGAGAAAGAGAGAGAGAGAGAAAGAGAGATAGAGAGATGAGAGATAGAGATAGAGATAGATAGATAGATAGATAGATAGATAGATAGATAGATAGATAGATAGATAGATAGATAGATAGATAGATAGATAGATAGATATATAGATAGATTAGATAAATAGAGATAGAGAGAGATAATGTACGTTTTAAAGCGATAAAGAGGAGAGGCTAGTTATAAAGTGTTGAAGTTCGCTTCGTGTTCTTATTGTTGAGCTTCAAACTTTTCAGAGATTCTTATATGACAAAGTTTTTAAAAAGAGAAGTGTTATTTGAAACTCATGCAAATGTCGTACCAATTGTTTACACACAAAACGAACAAGCAACAAACACAACACATACACACACACACACACACACACATATATAATATATACAACATAATATATATATATATATATATATATATATATATATATATATATATATATATATATATATATATATATATATATCTTTTTTTTTTTTTTTTTTTTTTTTTTAGATGTTTTACACAATTAAAGCATTTAATATTTAAATTTTAATATTTAAAATTTTAATAATTAATATTTCACTTTTAAAATAAGATAATTAAAAAAAATATTCTTCTATAATGGTCCCATTAATTTTTCTCCGGACTCCCACATGATACCCGCTAAGTAGGGTGAAAGATTTATCACGTACTGTAGTACTAATTAGATCATGCGTAGCACTTTATTATTATTATTATTATTATTATTATTATTATT
>SEYY01018494.1:62500-66354 GCA_009176605.1 Armadillidium nasatum | reverse complement strand
TAACCCTCGTTATGGCTATGCTTCTTCACCAAGCTAAATTTAGGTATCTAGGTAAAAAATCATATGGAAGAAAGATGAGGACGGTGGTAGGAAAGAATTGACCACCCTGTCACCTATTCCGAAGCCAAGTACAATGTAGGAAGTTTCTGCCCTCTTTCTTTGGTTTTATAATACATTCACATTTACAATGAAAAAGAAAGAACATGTTTTAAAAAATTACATTTTTATTTCACCCTCTTTTCGAAACCATAAAATGATGAACAAGAAGAATGAAGTAGAAAGTTAAATATATAGTTGCCTCAGAAACGTCTCGGATGTCAAGTGAGTCATTAAAAAAAATAAACAATTTGGAATATTGCACATTATCACTGTAAATTTTATAGTGAAAGGAAAAAATACTGAAAAGATTTCACCTTTAGATTCAATCATACTCATACACATTCATTCTAGAATAAACTTAACAGAAATTGTTTATTTTAAACAAATCTACGTAAATAAGCATTGTATTTAAACCTGAACAAAAATTTTACCTTTAAAATAATCGAAAAAATCAGCAGTGTTAGTTAGAAACAATTTTCTTACATCATTCAAAATGGGAAGAATTTAAATTTATAAATAAAATTAAATGTACAAATATCAGATTAAAATCTACAATAAAAAATAATTCCTTTATCACCTAAAGCCAGTGGTAGGATCGCCAATTTTAGTGTTAAGATTCTTCCAATGGAGTCCAAAATTAATGGCGCCACAAGAGAACCGATGAGTGCCGCTCCTGGAACAGTGGCACCAATCCATGATCCCTTCAAAATAAAGAAAAATATGCTTCAAAATTCAATATTCGATCTAACTTTAAGCACTTAGAAATGATCAAAGACATGCCAACATCTCTCTAACACACCATTTATATATTAAAATGAATTTTTTAATAACTTTTCTTTATCAATTGTTAATTCTCAATGGAGTTTATGCTATAACAAAATTTTAAGAATAATTATTGCTCAAAAACTTAATTAATTTTTAATTTAAAGTATTTACTGTACTTCTTCTTCTGTAATTTCAATATCAGGATCCTTTTCCATAGACCATAGAGCAGTCGAAGTATAGCCCAAAACACAGGCTCCTAACAGCCCTCCTAATCCATCAGAAATCAAGCTCAGGGCCACCTGTAACAAACATAGGAATATTTCTTAAGATGGATAATTAAAAACCTGTAACTTTAAAACTAATTGTATACTATTATTATATATGCCAAAAATAACAGAGGCAAGATGAAAATATCTATGAAATATGTTGTTTTATTTATTTAACATGCAGAATATAATAAACATTTTTTTAAATCAAACCGTAAAAAAATGTAAATAATAAAAATATTATTATTATTATTATTATTATATTATTATTATTATTATTATTATTTTTATTATTAAGAAGTTGAATTAAAAACGCTAAAATATTTAATTGAAAAGAGGCACACTGTAAACTCTTGTAACTTTTTTATTTATTTTTGGAATTAAGAAAATGGGTTAGTAAAACTGCGGAGCTCAGAGGGATTGTATAATCGTCATTTTCATTCCGAGTTATTTTTTTTTTCCGTATTTAATTAAGCCACAATCAAATTCTTTCAATCTAAGATTCTAAATATTTTGTCTGTCATTTACATTCAGGTTTCTTTGGTGTTTGGCAAGAATAAATGTTTTGTACTGTTATTTCTTCTACGTTCCCATTTTGACTTGCGTCTTCTTTATCTTCTCCGAAAAAAGACATCAAAAGGAAACATTTTCAGGTTAATTTGTATTCTAAGTTTCGTTTTTCAGATATTTAGTCTGTTTGACTTCCCCCCGTTCGTCCTTATTCTCAATCATTCCTAATACTTTTACCTATTTCTTCTTTTCAGTAATATATTTAACTTTCAATTTTTTTCATTTTATCTTCCTTACTCTTCCCACCATTTTGAAGCAATTAATTTTTGGCCTTGCTAATTCTCTAAGCAGGGTTAACCACTTATCAATTCCTCCCCCCTTTTCTCTCTCTCTCTTCATTTCTCATTCTTTGTAACTGTTTCAATTTTTTACAGATTAATACGACCTTCGAAAAAGGTTGTTCATAGATAAAATTGAAAATAAATAATCAGTTCTCCTATCTTTTAATATACTATATATATATTATATATATATATATATAATATATATATTATAATAATATATAATATATATTATATATTATATATATATATATATATATTATATATATATATTAATATATATATATAAAAAAGAGACTAAAAAAAAAAAAATATAAAACTAATTAAAAAAATAAAATAAGTTAAAAATTAGGGGAATTAACAAGGTGTTAAGACCGGTAAAAATAGAAATATAAAACTAAAATAGCACTATATATTTCAAGGAATAACTATCCTTCTCATCAGGTGCGATTAAAAGTAAGGTTAACCTTACTTTGTTAATTCTCCTAATTTTTAACTTTTTATTTTTATTGTTTTATTTAGTGGTTTTATGTATTATATATATATATATATATATATATATATATATATATATATATATATATATATAATATATATTATATATATATATATATATATATATATATATATATATATATATTACCTGAGAGTTAGTCGCACGAGTTGATGTCATGGCTGTTTGTTCAAAGTTCTTATGAATTATACATCATATAAAGTAGATAATAAAAACTGATAAGAAATGTTCTGTGATATATATATATATATATATATATATATATATATATATATATATTATATATATATATATATATATAATATATATATATATAATAATAATAATAATAATAATAATAATAATAATAATAATAATAATAAAAATAATAATAATAATAATATTAATATTAAAATAAAAATATTGCCGAGGAATATTATTAAATGATAATAACATGAATTCTTATTATCAATCAATTACGTTCTTTCAACTAACCAATCATTGTTTATAGTTTTTATCATATTTTGTTTCATCATCCCAGCTGCGAACAAAATGTATTTCGTAACTATGTTAATTTGTGTTGCAAAAGACGCTCTTCAACGAACATGAAAAAGAAATATGGAAGTTCCCTTCCTTACTTTCCATATCAATATAATTGTATTTTTAAAATCAATCGTCCTGATAGCAAAATATTTCTTTCCCCCGACGGCAAGTCCCGATTTTCTCCGTTCATGTCCTGGGTGTGTAGTTTCTCAATTTCTTCCGAACTGAAAACTAAGTAATCTTCTCAATAGTCATTAGATCTCGTAGGAGAAGTTACCACTATACCTTATCTTCCATATGCCCTTGGACCTAGTATGGAAAGTAATTGCAGATATGTGAAAATTCTCGCTCGATAGTAAATGGATGTTATGAGACAGAAAAGAACTAAAGGGAGCTAATCTTCGATTGGTCAGTATCTTCATGTTTAAATTCTCTACTAAAAATAGGAAAAAAAAAATATCAGAGAATGAAAGTCTGAGAAAGGATATATTGGTTGAATCTTCAAAGTTTTTGAGTATGGGAGAAGAAAAGAGTAAAAAAGTGTAAATTTGGAGGACTGTGTCAATTTAATGTTGTTCAGAAGAAAGTTTTTAAAATTTAAAAGAGTGAAGATATCTTAAAAACGAAGATACAGTAGAAAAGGAGAGCGTTTGAGAAATTGAGGATAAGACGAAAATGATATCTAGATGAACATCAAAGAGAGAAGAAATTAAAATAGGAAATATCAGAAAAAGGGAATGGAAATTAGTGAAGAAACGCTGCATGAATTAAAAGAAGAATTCATAGAAAAAGAGAACAAAAGAGATTTCAAGAAAGTACTGGACAGTAACGGTGATT